>JANTCA010010924.1:0-27334 GCA_024741275.1 Chironex yamaguchii | reverse complement strand
AAATGGCATGGTTTTTGGAGTAGACTAGCAGTTTTGTTTTCCTGGACGACCACAATCTTCCTCCTTGAATTGTCTACCGTTCGTTGTTGTAACATGAAGTATTTTCTTTTAAATCGTTGCTAGATCTGATTACACCGACTTCAGCAATTTCGTTCCTCGTGACCAGTATTTATCAATCAGTTACCGGCTCAAGTAAGAAATTTAACGTTGATAGCATTTAAACCAATTTTACTGCTTTTGCTCGATAGACATGAGCGTACATTGATGTTGATAAGAAAGCATGATTGCTAATAAGATGCAAATATTATATGGTCTCTGATTTAACCTAGACTTGCTTAAATATTGAGGATGCAGAAATATTCTCATGAATTAATGCTTACTAATCAACAACTCTGGTAAATTCTAGTGCAGTTCTAGTCAATTTCGGCTTACCTGACGTTGCAGGTTTAACGATGAGATAATAATTTTTTCCGGCCCGGGGTGAAAAGAGTAAAGACTTGTCGTATGTTGAATTATTTAAGAAGCTACACCTCTGCAAATCCTAACGACAGCATTCATATGCCATTTACTTTGGAGTCAGCCTTTACTCTAGAGCAAAGAACCACCGGGAATTGTCAGTGACATCTACAAAATTGTGGAAGAGGAATGTATCGTTTTACAAGGATGCAATGAATGAAAAGACTTGCTTTTGGTAGACCACCATGTTCTACATTTTTGAATTGTCCACTGTTCGATTTTGTAATATGAAGTATTTTCTTTCACATCGCTTCTAGGTCTAATTACACCAACTTCAGCATTTTTTTTCCTCGTGACCAGTGTTTATCAATCAGTTACCGACTCAAGTACGAGGTTTTAAGTTGATAACATTTCAACTAATTCTAATGTCTTTGCTCAAGAGATCAGCTTACATTGATGTCTATAAGAAAGTATAATTGCTATTAAGATGTAAAGATGATAAGGTCTCTCGTTTAAACTATACTTAGTCTTCAAGGCCTTGCTTAAACATTGAGGATGCAAGGAGAACCTTATGAATTCCTGATTGTTTCTTACAAACTCTGACAAACTTTATTGCAGTTCTAGTCAATGTCAGCTTTTCTCACGTTCTAATTTTGGCAGTGTAACAAGTATTTTTCAACGCCACGATGAAAAGTGTTAGAATTTGTCCCACGTTCAAATATTCAAGAAGCTACACCTCTACAATTCCACAGGCCAGAATTTATATGCCATTTTACTTTGTAAATGCAGTCAACCTTTACTTTAAAGCAGACAAGCACCGAGAATTGTCAGTGGCATCAGCATAATTGTGAAAGAAGAATGTATCTTTTTGCAATGATGCAATACAAGAACAGATCTTCCTATACGCAATTTTTATATTTTCTTATAGATGTGACCTCATCAAGATCAAAACCTGAGCCATCTTCTAGGAGTGTTAACCAGTCTGTGAATGAAAGAAGTAAGATGTATTAAATTTCTCAATTAAATTATTGATGTATTCAAAGCTCATTACTGATTTTCTGATCTTGTGTCCATTCATTTTGCAACCGCAAGTTTGGAAAGGAATTGCAAGTAACAAAAAGGAATGGTTCGTAGAGTAGACTGGCAATTTGCTTTTGGTAGGCCACCATAACCTACCTTCCTGAATTGTTCACTGTTCATCTTTGTAATATGAAGTATTTTCTTTCAAATTGCTTCTAGATCTGATTACGTCAACTTCAGCATCTTCGTTCCTCGTGGCCAGTGTTTATCAATCGGTTATTGATTCAAGTAAAAGATTCTAAATTGATAGCATTTAAACTATTTCTACTGCCTTTGCGTAAGCGATCAGCTTACATTGATGTCTACAAGAAATTATCGTTGCTTTAAGATGCAAATATGGCAAGGTTTCTCCTTTAAGCTATGTTAGTCTTCGAAACCTTGCTTATACATGGAGGAAATATAACGCTCTTTATGTAGTACTGATTGCTTATCATCTCTGCTGCAAAATTCATTGGTGTTCTACGCAATTTCAGGTTTATCAGGTTTGTAAATTTAAACTTGAATAAGAAGTTGTGATCGACTCTTAGACGAAAGGAGTTAAAGATCATTTCTGCGTACACTTGGTGAAGGATGAGGAACGTCTAATCTTTTAATGGTGCTAAAATAGAATAGAGATTCCTTTACACAATTTTTGTTTTCTTTTACACGTGACATTTGACAAAAGAACTGTTCTTTTATGTGTTAAACTTCTATTCTTGTAAGTATATATAATATATTGTTTATGTATGATATATTGTTTAAACACATAAAGCAACATACTTGACTATTTTAACAGTACACAAGAGAACAATTACACTTATCACCAAATGGCCGAGAAAGAAAAGCAGACACAAGAGAAGAAATACAGAGTAGAACCGACAAATTAGAATAAAAGAAGTAGAACGTAACTGATAAACATGAAAACGTAATTGGATATAAGATGTAGAAAGCATAGAATATGTGTAAATGAGGGGAAATTTTAGAATTCACCTTTCCTGGTATTAGGCCCATCTGGTACAAAACTACTTAACCTATGTTGCCAAAAACTCTCTCTATACCTATCACAAACTATTTTATCTATAATAAGAACCTTGATATCCTCCTCAAAACCAGTATGGCCTTCCTCTAAAAAGTGACTAAACAATTCTGCCCGAGGTACACTCTCACCCTGCCTAAACTTTCTATTAGTTGCATTGTAATTATTATATCTAATTCTAAACCTTGTCTTAGTGCTACCTACATACTGTTTATGACAAATCTTGCACTCTAACATGTAAACTACATTTTGAGTGTAGTTTGTATTTGTACCCGCTTTCAGTTAAAGCTTTTTGTCATAAAGGTGCCGCTTGGTTGAAGGATGGTTCGTCAGACCGTAGACATGAAATTCGTTTGTTAATGCCAGCGGGTAGGTTTTTAATCGTGCTATGTGGGTGGTTGCTTTTGTAGTGTACGTATTGTAGGTTAGTGCCAGGTTTAGTGTAGGGTTGGTGGGTGGCGTTATTTAGGTTGAAGGCTACGTCCAGGAAGTTAACTATGTTCTTGTTGGCCTCAATTGTGATTCGTAGTCCATTATTGGGGAAGATGCGGCATATTTTTTTCTTGGTGTTCTCTATTTCGCTTGGTTGGGCGTCTGATATGGCTAGTCCGTCGTCTCTGGTCTCTGTACAGTCCTACATCGATGTTAAGTTGTTGCAATTGGGCGAGTAGGAAGTTTCCTACTAGCTCACAAATTTCTGCTCTGTCATAACTGCCCATGGTCACATCGAACGTGGAGTCTCCCTTTTTTGCCAAGTTTGTTGCCTGCCTATCTACCAGGATCGACTTTTTGGCATGTATGATGGCGCTGCGTTCTTCCAGCGTGATTTTATCGTAATAGGCGGTGATGTCGAGTGCCTTCTTTAATAAGTCTTGACTGTTGAAAGGGTCAAAATCGACTATGTCGAAGCTGAAGAAGCTTTGTTGGTGCTTTTTTTTGATAGAGTTAAACCATTTTATTACAGCTGCAGTACTTTTCCATTGGTTAAATTTTGTCTGTTTCTCGAATTTCTTGTTGATGCTGTCCAAGATTTGTTTGCTGATTCGTCCTGTCTCGGATTTGGTGGGGTTGGTTAGTCTGTATGTCGGTTTGTTATCGAAGTTAGGCTTGTGGTCCTTGAGTGTGATGAAATGCATCTTACGGGTGGAAGAGTCTATTCTGTCGTCAATACCAAGTTTTTTTGCAATGGCTTTATTTTGTTTATGGATTGCTGTAGTGATGTTAGGGTGCACTTGTTTGATGTTTTGGTGCAGCAGATCCTCGTAAGCTGGTGGGTCAAGCTTATAAAGGTTTATCGTTTTGTCGGCAGAGATAACTAGCTTTGGTTCCTCTTTGATGTGTTTTGTATCACTTCCAAGTTTGTTTAGGAATTGGTTGTTAATTTTCATAATGCTCGTGGATTGTAACAACTTTACCATCTCCTCTTCATAATCCTTTAGCTCTTCAATGGGGGAGGGTTCTTGGTAGAGTTAAATCCATATATTTCTTTGCTAATACAGGTAGTGTCCTGGTTGAAGAAGTAGTAAGCTCTCTAGAGTAGTATCCTTCCTTCGCAGAAACTGTTCAGTTTTTTCAATGAGCCATCCTTTTATCCTTGTGTGATGCTAATGGAATGTTTTTCGTCGAATAATGCTGCGTTTCTCCACTTCGGGTTATCATAAAAACCGTGCGGGCATAGAAACAAAATTCTTTTATGCAATTCTTAAAATTCCACGTGCCTTCCTTCTAAATTTATGTACCCCGAAATATCGTGAACAACAAATCCCGATGAATGAAAATTCACGAAACAAGCTTGTAGAAGCAAAATCGGAGTTTTGATTTGTTTTTCCATCTATTGAATTGTATATATATATATATATTGGTGAATGTCCTTCACCAAACCTTTGTGCCGCGATGGCACGGAGGTTTGAGTGTTGGCTTTTAAGTCTGAGGATTGTAAGTTGGAGCCTGGTCGGCTCCCACTTAGTGCAACTACTGTGGTAATGCCCACTCTTGACAAATATAGAAAAAGCACTGTGTCTGTTGAGGTATTACATATAACTGACACTGATGAAGGCTTAAGCCGAAACACAGAAAAATTAACGAATTTCCCCTTACCCACTGCTGGGTTTCGTCTCGTGATACCAAGGACTTTGAAAGTCCTTCACCAATCCTTTGTGCCGTGATGGCACGGAGGTTTGAGTGTTGGCGTTTAAGTCTGAGGATTGCAAGTTCAAGTCCGGTTGGCTCCCACTTAGTGCAGCTATTGTGGTAATGCTCTACACTTGACAAATGTATGAAAAGCACTGTGTCTGTTAAGATACTACATATATCTGACACTGATGAAGGCTTAGGCCGAAAGACAGAAAAATTAGTGAATTTCCCCTTACCCACCACTAGGTTTCGTCTCGTAATGCCAAGGACATTTGTTTTGTTTTTTATATTTTATAAAAGGACATCTTATTGCTTTTGATATGTAAGGAATGCAACGTTGATAAATTGCATTGTTACTGAGCGAGCTGGATTTTAATTAATTTGTGAAGAGGGTATGTGTACGAATGTAACTTCATGGCCTTTTTTCTTACACAAAGCTAGTCCATAAAACGTATAGTTTCTACATCAAAAACTTTCATCCATCCTAAAGAAACAATTAGCATAATTTAATTCGTTCCAAAGATAAGGATTTAAAATTTATGCTTGGATAATACTTGTAGACATTACAGAAATCGTTTCCTACTTTTTTTTAATACTTACTCTATGTGAGTGATATAAGGACACAATAACACATGTATCACTATGTGCAAAGTTTTTTAAGTGCATTGACCTCAAGCTCTCAATCCTTTAACCTCAATTTTGTATTTGATTATTTTAATACTTTCTCCGTCGTCTTTAATATGACATTGACTGATCTCTTTATTTCATTGCCATCATCATCATAGAGAAGACCAACACAAGAGATATTATGTTTACCTAAATGACTAGAAAAGGGCAATTCAAAAATTAAGTAACAGCTTAGAGGAGGAGCTCATTTTTGTTACATTTTGTTATGACATTTTTTGAAGGAAGGGTTTCAGTATACATATTACTTACGAACAGGTGGCTACCAAAATAAACTAAGTACCCTGTTTTTGACCAAGTCTTCAAAGAAGTTTTAAAACAGGTAATTTTGCCCTATTGTACTTTTCAAATATAGCCAGGACTATTGGGTTTGTGTTGCCGCGGATTCAAACACCAGTAATGGTCCCATTTGGGGCAATGCACCAACCATTTCATCGTCAAAGCTCAGGCCAGTTAAGATACCAGCCACCCGGCAAGGAAAGGAACTTTGTGTCTTACAAAAGATCGAGACAAAATATTCGGTAAACTTGATTGATTGGAGTAATATAAAAGATGCCTTAAGTAGGGTAGCAAAGAAAAATGTCCTAAGTGGGAAAGGCAGAAAGACAAGACAGAAGAGAATAAATGATGTTATGCTCAATTTGATATGAAAGCAAAAGGCCTCCGAGAAGAAATACTGTGTCCAGATGCCTAAGACCAAAGTCATAAACGATGACTGGAGAAAGGCCTAAGAAGACTTACGGAAAGAGCCTTATATTGCAATTGAGACTATGCTTAAAGAGAATAATCGAAGAAAAGTGTATTTTAGAACATGTCACTGGGATAGAAAAGTACAAAAAGCCATAATTAATGACTGTTGGATGCCAGGAATGGAAAGATATCGTTTCAGAAACATTAAGTGAGTAACAGCCGGAAAGAGTACGCGAAAGAACTCTTAGACGTTCAAGAACGGTGATCATGATTTTCAAACGGACGAGGGCTAAGATAATGGCAAATATACTCTGGTTAACGAGTACTAAAAAGCAGAAACGACTCAAATGCAGATAAAAGTCCTCTTTTCCAAAAGCTCAGTACAGAGTGTGGCGTAAACCAATTATAATCCTAAAACGATCATAAACCGGAAGCAAGGGCACAAACGCACACTAAATTGATAACAACATAAAGCACGTTCTGTCATCACATATGTCAATGTATTCACTGTGCCCTGTTGTCATGCATGCTTCAAATCATCTCCATTTTATCCCTTCCTCAAGATGCGCAACACCTTTCAAAATTTGCCAAGATTGAAAATTTGTCCATCTACTGTTCGAACCAGTTGATCCGACAGATGCTGCGAAACTTCTAAAGAGGGTCCAAAACGAGGGGAAAGACGGTTAGGTGCAATAACGTTTTTGAGGTAGATCAACTTAGGACATGGCAAAGTGCATTGTTTTCTTGATGAAAATGAACTCCAGTCCCCTGCAGCTTTTGGCTGGAAACCGAACATAAGAAGGTGTGCCGATAGCCCTGTAGAATTCACGTGACGACTTATATTGAAAGCTGCCTCGTGCACCGAGTCGGACCAATATAGTTTTTGTAGAACAGCAGCCCTTAATCTGTCCTTGAGAGTAGAGTGGTATCGCTCAAGCACCCCATTACCTGAGGGTGATACACATTTGTCCGACGGTGTGATACTTGCAGATCCCTCAACAGTTCTTCAAATATGGCTGAAATGAACTGTGGACCATTGTCGGAGTGTAACAAATGTGGTGGTCCAAAGATCGAAAGCCAGTTTTCCTTGAAAATTCTTGACACAGTCTTTGCAGTGATGTTACTGATGGGGACAGCAATCAGGTACTTTAGGGCGTGATCGATCATTGTGATTAGATATCGATACCGACGAGAAATCGGTAATGGACCTACAATATCGAGAGCCACAAATTTCCGAGGCTGGTACTGCTGCTCTAAATCGGGTAAACGTCCAGAAGGAATGGGCGGTGTGTGACTCTTCGCTTGCTTGCACACTGTGCAATTCTCCTCAACAGTTTTAATTCTGGCCCGCATTGATTTACACCTATAGCCGGCGTCCAATAAGGCTTTGCGAACCTTATTTTGACTGAAATGTCTTGCATCATGGTACAGCTTAATTGTGTCATCATTTAAATTCTGCTGAACACCAGAACTAAAGTAAGCTGGCGAAAATGGCGCCGCTTCAGAATTGAGCATCGATTTTTGAACATTACGACTGAGATAATCGGCTGAAACATTTTCTTTGCCAGGTCTATGCACAATGTTCAGCTTATAATCCGACATTTCCATTAAATAACGTGCATGTCGGCCATTCGCAGGATGACGCTTTTGAACAAGCAATATCAATGCACAGAGATGCGGAGACCGTCTGGTTATGAATATATTACATTGTTTATTCCATTTTTAACAGGATCTTTAACAGTTGTGTTATTCAATAAGATAACTCATAAAGCCAACTCATACTAACCAGCATCTGAATAATGAATCACATCATCCAGTGTCAGCCCGAGACAGTGTCATTACAAACCTTTTTGTAAGAGTAAGAAGTGTCATATCCAATTTAGATGACGATTAAGAAGAAAGACACATACAGAATTTTCTCCTGTCAAACAGATACCAAGGAAATGATATCCAAGTAGCTTTGCATAAAACATCCAAATCCAACCAGGCTGCTGAACCAGAAGCAGAGCCTCTGAAGCAGATATGCCTTCCCTATGTGAAGAACGCAAGTGGACCAGTGCTCTTTCACAACATCCACTCTCCTATTTCTTTGAAAATAGCCAAGGAGGTCAGTGCCACAGAGTGCACAGACTTTAGACGTTATATATTATGAGCAGAATAGTAAAACTTAGGCTGAGGGTATTTTATCCAGGAACTCAGGATTAATTCATTTGAAGCAAATGTTCACGTAGAGACATACTAAACACGAGCCTTATCACTGAAAGGTTTATAAGATTAAACGCGATAGTCCACGCTTGTTTAGTTGCTAATGATGCCTCTGATGAAAAATAAGACTTTAATTACAGACTTAACTTTGCCTTAATCTTTTTCTCTCCTGCTCTCTTCTTTCTTTTACTATAAATTGTTTGCTCGATAAAGGCTTAAAACTGTGCTCTGGTGTTTTACTTAATATCTTACATGACAGACCAAAAAACATCCTGTGACAAGCACATATCTGTCCGGGAATAAGAAAATTAAGATATGGCTGGATCTTTTCCAATTTGGAATTAATATGGTCATCTAAGGCCCGCAACGCAACATATATCGTATTTTATTTATTGCTTTTAATGCTTCATACCTTTTACGTCAAACACTAGACAGCAACAGCTTTATTCCCAGCACTGGTTGACTTTGGAATTCCCTTTCGCAATCTTGTTTGATTTTTCAGTAAATTCTACAATTCTTTAATCTAATGTTTATTCCCATCTCTCTTCAACGTAATTAACCAGAAGTAGCTTTTACCTTGTAGTGGTCTAAGCGAATGCTTTCAAAAGATTTTAAAATATTGTATCTACATTACTTCCTTCACTAGACATTTGAAGCCGAACCGGTCCACTTTTTGACACAATATCCGGAAATTACCAGCGTTTTCTTAGTCAAGGAAGGAAAATATTTCTTGATGTTTGCTACTTGTGATTGCTAATGCTCCTGTATGCTAACTCCCTTTATGTCTTTTTGAGGACCAGCAAGTTGTGCAGAAAACACTTCTTAAATACTTGATAAGTTGATTGCATGCTTAGGTTCTGTCTGTTTTTATTGAATACAAGTTATTTTTTATGAGGAAAGTAAGCTTCTGGGCTGACGATCAAAAGTACTTATATCCGTAGTCGGCTAAACCAAATGGGTATTGCATTATATGTGAATAAATAATTAAAAATTTTTCACGTTTTTATCGTGTTGCAGGTTACACTGCCGTACTCTCTACCACGCATCCAAACTCGACTAGCATGTTTCAAACAAGTAAGATAATGTTTGAGATTGAAAATCTAATCAAAATTAATAGATTCACTGAATGCCGTACTAATTAGTTTTTCGCGTATAAAAAGGTGCTTTCTGATGATGTAAAGACGAGGGTCACAAATAATTTTCCCCAACTGCCCACTTCCCCCCCCTGAAAATATCCTGTGTACGGCCTTGGAACTTTTGGAACTTTCACTCTAAACAATGCTTAGTTATGATTTATAACTGCTTACGTCTATAGTACTTTCTGTTTGTAGGGACAATATCCATAACTTTATATTCATTTTATAAAGTAATACATATACTTGTTAAGTTACTATTCCCTTAGGTAAGAAATTACTAATGTTAGTTACCAATAAGAATATGAACTATCTAATTAAGAGCTTTTTTAACTGAGACCATTTTTATTTAAATGTCCCAACGCTTGAACGTTTAGGAAATTACCGGGGCCCTAATTTTTGCATTTAATTTACACGACGCTTTACGTCAATATAAAGTTTATTGAACGTGATACCAAATTTTGTTTCTTTTCTCGATTATTCTACGTATTTCTTAGTTCAGTGCATTGTTAAGCAAAAACTTTAAAGTGGACGCGGTGCATTTTGTCCATTATCTAGAATGCATAGCACGATACGAGATTTAAGAAGATGGAATCTTTATTCATGTTCTACAGTACTTGTCTATTCTGCACGGCCATTGAAAAATTTAAAACTCTTTTTTGATGTCCAGGCATAATAAAAATAGTTGTCAGAAATTTATAAACTGCATTTGGAATAAAGATAGCTCAAGATATCGACCATAACAGTCGTTTATTGAGAAGGATTTGAGTTTTCGGCGAAGTGTCCAGAAGTCGCAAGAATTTCAATATTTCAAGAATTTCGATGAGCGTCAATATTTTGCAAGACTTTTAACGTCATACACAGATTTCCTTTAGACTCTTTCATATGTCAACTAGTCTATTCCGGTCCTCAGAAGGGCACAGTAGGTGGCTTAAGGCGGTAGTCAATGACGGATAATTGACACATTTTATACGTATCAATTGACAGGATTTGGCAGATAATACCCAGAATTGGCAGGGCATTTCAAGTATGAGGCAATAATTATATTTGAATATATTATTTTTTGAATATCTGCAAAAGCATCAGTGAATTCAATTCCCCAAGAAATGTTGAAGAAGCAGACATTGTTTCCTTGGAAATTGAAAGTCACTTCTACAGAATAATACACAAATGTGGTATTATGATGCTGTCAAATTAACAAATGTAGCACTAAAAATCACCTCAATGAAAAGTACGAACATCTTAGGCATTTATTAAAAAAATAACTTGCCTGATGATCATGTACGGGAACTGTCACATAAACGCATGGTACTCCTTACTTACTTGCTACGTCGAGCAAGTTCTCATAGCACAGCTTCCGTCTCCAAACTGAAATGCAGAGTACTCCTTTAAACTCCAAAGACTGTGGTGTGGGCCAATATACTTGCTAGTTAAACGTCTCTTTTAATTATTTACTATAAACACTTTCACATGCTACGGCTGACATTTTCCAGAACAACGCAAGAGAATGGTTTGTCTGTAAACAGACCGTTACAGGTGCCATTTCAAAGTAACTTCTCTGTATACTTTGCATATAGTACATATATATAAAACTGTTAGAGTATGCAAATGTTTGGCTACTGCAGTTGCAAGTGATTTCTCAATTTTTTGCTTGTGCTCCGATGTGTAACTCTGAAAACAAAGATGTATCTTGCTTACAAGAAAAGCCACTTTAAGAACCATCTTTAGAACTCATATTTATAATTTTGACATATAGAAGAAATTCAGTTACTACATCAGCTATTCACAATCATAGTTTTGTTTTCTCATTGATGTAGTTTAATTATTAACACGTTATATGTTTAAAAAAATCGCTGTCGGATATAAGTAGATTGTATGATAGCAGGGTTAAATTGTCATGATCAGCTATGCAAAGAGTATTTTGTGGGAAGACACATGCAAAGCACTGTCTTTGTATATCACCATCATGATATTTGCAGTTATAAACATCTTTCCCAGTATGACTGTTTTAATTTAATTGTAATTTTTAATTTTTTATGAATATTTTCAAGCGTCGGACATACAAGGAAGTATTACTCCCTCCCCATCATTAACGTCGGTGATTACAAAAACATGTACAAATACAGCAGGTATCATTGTGTACTTTGTGGCTGTTTTCTGCTCTTGTTTGCTTTTAAGTCGAGAAAGTTAAAAGATACTTTGCAGCTTTATTGTAGAAACGTCAAAACATACTACATAATGTGTTTTAGGAAAACAAAAGTAACAAGTTCCGAATAACTAAAAATGTTTACCAGAAGAATGTAATTAAAAGTGGAAGATAAATCGTCTGAATGTAAACTATCTTAGCGGATTTTCATCGTGCTTTGATTTGCTTTTAATTTATAGAGAAATGTAATTTATTTATCCTAGCAGTTTTGTAAGAGACCTTCCGGGTATCAATGTGCATGTCTTTTATACATCTTTTGAGCAGGTTTTGTTGGCTTTTCAGTCCTGTCTTACTAGTTTAACGAGTTTCTTTCAATGTTTATCTCATTTATAACACAAGGAGTCAATGTATTCAAATTACCTTTTAATTAGCTTTTTAATCTTGCAAATGGACGTGCTTAGCTTTGAAAACGCAGGTACCCTTTGTTGACCTTTTTGTACCTCGATCTTACTTTTTATTCAAGACGATCGCTTTGCACCTTTTTTTGGAGAACGTTTCATCGAATATAATGATGACGGTGCGATATTCCTAAAAATCCCTGAAGGAATTCCTGTGGATAGAAAGAGGGAGACAATTTTCTACGTAAGTAATGTCAAGACATAGAAACAATTTGGAATAAAGCCGTATGCAGTTATCTATAAATGATATCATATCAGACTGACTTTGCTGCTATTGCTATTATGATGATTGCAATCATCAGGTGACAGTAACAGTTACTATCAGCAAGTAGTAGGGGTATTATCCGTAGCATATATTTGAGCAGGCAAAAAATCATCACAATATGGCATCAAACAGTTGCAATCATACTGAAATATTATTTGCTAGAAAGAATGCAGACAGCTCAGTCTTCAAAAAACTGATATACATCTAAAAATCAAACTAATACCCCCATAATCCCTTAAGTTCTTGTTGCAAATTTTATTACGCATAAATATAGTACAAATTTATCTTTTTCGCCAATTACGTCAGCTTATCATTTTTTATTCGATAGTTATATATCTATTGTTATATATTATTTTCTTACACACTTTTATACATAATAAATTATATTTTACCGTACCTGTATTTTAAGAACTATCATAGTGAAAGAAATCCAAAAAACGTCTTGCTTGAAAATGTTTACCACGCCTGGATCTATTCGACTCCAGTCCATAAATTCACAAAATTCCTGCAGTAAATGACCCTAAAATGTTGAGCTTAGCTGAAGACAGTTAGCGCCTTGTCCTTTAACATTGCAAAGTGCTTAGAAGCCATACTTACTGACAGAAAAATAATTTTTTAGTATCTGTTATGAACAGTCAATCCCAATTTTGGCAGTCTGATTTCAAGTTCAAGAAGTGAGCAACTTAAAAAAGGCAATTCACAATACTACTAAAAACCAAATTATTACTTGAGAAGCCTATCTGTCGCTCACTAACCCATCCTGCCTATAGGAAAGCATAGCGTAGGTGTAGAAGTTTTGGACTAAGGGGACTAAAAAAGCCTGTTCAAAAGCAAAAGTCTTTTTTCAAATAAACATTTCCAGACTAAAACATTTATCTTCCAAGGTGATTCGTGTTTCTGAATGCACAAAGTTTTAACTTGTATTAACAACCTACATTTTCCTTATAAATTTAGTATTGTTATACAAGTTACGATATACAATATCTGAGCTGTACTTGACCAAGTTAAAGGTCTGTCGAGACAGAATGCGAAGGACGGTTAAAGCTCGCATGTATACAGCTGACGTCAACGCAACTCGGTAAAATTTTAAAGCATCATTACTATGGCAATTGAAAGGATGTTTGCTTTCTTAAAAAGCGACTTACGTCAAGGCACATTCGGAGTAAAACTGCACTATGGTATGACTAACCAAGTTGCTTGGCTATATTTAATTGACCAAAGAAAGCCAGTTGTACGCAGTATTCTACATGAACAGTACATTTTGTGTTCTTTTGCTACAAAATGGTTCCAGTCAATGACACCAGTATCAATCCTTGCATGCTCTTTACTTGCAGTAACAAGCAGAATACAAGGGAAACAACAAGCCTTTCCGGTCATCACTGAGCATCCTGAAATTTTCTCCCACCATTTGTTTTAATTAGGCTTTGCTTTCCAGATATTGAATTGAACCTGACAGAGAACTGCACCAAAAGAGCTTATCAGATTGTCAAAGACCTTACATAAGAGAAGTAAAACAGATTCTCCGCCATCCAAGACAAGAATGGAAAGGGCCTAGTGGAGGATATTTTGACAAGATGGATAGAATACTGTACAGAACTGTAAAGCCACACACCAGATGGAGACCCTCCCGTGTTACAGTGTCCAGAACCAACAGATGTGGGAAGCTACCTGATACTATGTCCAGAAGTGGAAGCAGCTGTAAAATACCTAAAGACAGGTAAGGCTGCTGGTGTTGACAGTACACCTGCAGAACTGGTCAAATAAGAATGGGAGAAGATGATAGACGTACTGACGAAGATATGCAACAGGATCTGGGACACTGGTATGTGACCTGCAGATTGGACCAAATCACTCATCATCACCCTTCCAAAGAAGGGAAACTCACAGCTATGCCAGAACTACCGAACGATCAGCTTAATCAGACACCCACGCAAAGTGATGCTCAAAGTGCTACTACTAAGACTCCAACCTCAGGCTGAAAGTGTCATAGCTGAAGAGCAGACTGGATTTAGAGCAGGATGCAGTACCACTGAACAGGTCTGCAACCTTAGGATTCTTTCAGAGATTTATCTGTAACATCAACTGCCACTGTACCACATTTCATCAACTTTAAGAAGGTGTTCGACAGAGTGTTGCATGCAGCTTTGTGGGCAACTATAAAGAAATTCACCATCAACGTAAAGCTAACTAAAGTCCGCATATACAGTATGGCATATACAGTGTTATTCAACGGATCCCTCGGTAAATGGTTCTGGCAGCAGTCTGATGTACGGCAGGGTTGTCTACTCTCACCAGTGCTCTCCAACCTCTTTCTGGAGATGGTCATAATGCCTGCACTAGAGAATCATCAAGGAATGGTGAACATTGGCAAAAGGGGCATAACCGACCTTAGATTTGCTGATGGCATTGATGTTCTAGCAGGCAGTAAGCAGGAGCTCTCTGAACTGTTGAGACATATGGACGCTGCAAGACAAGCTTACGGGATGGAAACAGTGCTGAAAAGACATTGAGACTAACATCAAGGTCAGCAATCACATACTGGAAAAGGTTACTACGTTCAAGTATCTTGATTCCATCATCTCAGATGAAGGATCATAATCAGAATACTAACAAGAATAGTGCATGCCATATCAGGTCTAGCAAGGTTGCAACCAAACAGGAGAGACTGTGTTATCTTGCTTCCCGCAAAGATAAGGCTTGTCTGCTCTCTGGTTATCTTAATATTTCTGTAAACTTGTGAGGCGTAGATGTTAAACGCTGATCTCCAAGACAGAATCCATGCTATGGAAATGTGCTGTTATCAGAGGGTAATGAACACCTCTTGCAGTAATTGTGTGACAAATGAGAAATTTAGACGTCTCATCACCGACATTGGACCCTACCAAGACTTACTTGCGATTGTAAAGAGCTGCAAACTGAGATGGCACATGCAGTTAGGTCCACTGGCCTTCCAAAAACCATCATGCAGGGCACAATCTTAGGGAGCCGTCGTTGAGACATGCAGAGAAAATGATGGGAGGATAACATCCAACAATGGACTAGCCTCATGGCAGAACGGAACTATAGAGCAGGTGGGGACAAAACTGTGTGGCGGAGAGTCGTAGAGTTATTCATGGCGCTCAAACGGCATCCAGATGCTATGTGATAGGTGAGATGAGGTTGCCTGCCAAGCCTCTTGACTTCAAGCTTCTCTTCAAAAGATAGAGAAGAAAAACAACCACGGCAGAATTTGTGATTACTTAAACCTATGACTGCAGTTAAATGGAATTAAATAAACATAAAGAACCACAACTAAGCCTAGATTATCAAATATGATGAAGTCCCCGAGCACCTCATGAGAAAATGCAGGACTTACTCGAGTTGGTAGATTGTGAAACACACTGACTCACAGTGTCCCAACAAAAAGTACATAAACATGCAAAATTTTTGCCAAGTAAATAACATAGAACACTCCTATTATTGCTTCAGTTACTAAAGGTTACTAAACAGTGGCAAATAAAATAGCTTACCTGGAAAGTTTGTAAATTAAATATCTTAGTAGACCTATTTTGTATCCACCAGGAAGCTTCTATCTCATAGGAAGTTAATATTACACACACAAGAAACATCTGAGTTCCTCGAGCACTAAACTTCCTTTTTCTACCCTTAAGAAACATAATCTGCGTGATCCACAACAAGTTTTCATGGGTTGACAATGAGGATAGAGACTACGAATTTGAAAATGTCCCTTCAAAATAACTGTTGTAGTTGTTGCTACAGAAAGCTTAAGCAGCATTTCCTTGGAGAGAGGTATTGGCCATTTTGCAGTATTAAGTTAATAAATTTATTTAAGCTTGGTAAGACAGACCTAGTCTCAAACTTTTTATTACAGTTACTTTTGGTAACTGATACTACAAACGCATTTCTGAGTTATGCAAAATATAGCATGCCTTAGGAATATAATACCGTACAGTAACATATACACCAATGTAGATTTCTGTAGGGGGACAGTGTTCCCCTTGGTCAAAGGCAGCATCCGCCTCTGAAAATAAATATCAATATTACAGCTGAATCCTGATAATTTTTAGGAAAATGAGCTCTTACCTTGTGGATATTTTTCATAGCTAGTCTTCAAAATGAGCACAGTTTATGTATGAATGTAATAGAGGGTAACGAAGAAGTGCAGATTCATTGTGTTGCTCTCATTTTCATTAGATTTGTGTAAACGGAATAATTTCTTTCGGAAAACGCCGATGTTCTCCACCGCAAAGAGGAATGGGGAGCTCACTCCCTGAAAATATCGAAGGAATTGCAGCATTTTGGGCCGACATTGATCTTGGGACCTCAACATTTCCATGTGGAAATCGCATTTACTACGGAGTACATCGACAAGGAGATGGTGCTAGGCAGACAGAAGCAATCCTAGAGAAGGCAAATGAAATCGTGCAATCACTTGACAGAAGTGCAGAAAACCTTTTCAACGGCACTCTTTCACTGGTAGCAACATGGTTCAACGTAACGCCTTATCCTTCCAATAGCTTTTACATGAAACATCAGGTTAGTGGGAAATTTAGGACATAATTTCATTCAATTTTGGAATTCATTTGGGAATTCATTGTACAATTATTATTGTAGAAAGGCTTTTGCAATTGTCAGTGCTAGGTATTTGTATGTCTGGATGTTTTTGGTGTTGGAAATGACTTTTAGCTGCAACCGGTGATTAGGCTACAACTCTAGGGAGCAAAAGTTTTGGGGAGTGTAGAGTAACTTTTTAATGATTATTACTCGATGGTCCAGCCTTTCCCGGAGCGATTGCACTGGTACGGGCCCCACAAAAGGTATATTACTTGCAATCAGTTAATGGTTGGCCTATACGACCATCAACAAAGCAGCATGTAGACCTTCAGCTGAAATAACGGAGATGTTTGTCATCGGACATGATGTGATGCAAGGCTGTAGATTATCGTCTCGTTTATTTGATATATCTTGAAGATGATTATGAGAGAAGCACTTTAAGGTTTTCAATGGTCAGAGTTAAAAGGGTAAACAATTTGCCATATTCAGTTGATAAAGCTCCTTTTGTGCAGCAGCAGAAACGAACTGCAAAGACTGACAGAGAAAGTAAACCAAGCTGGGATGAAATTTGTTTGCATATTAATTGTCAACAGAACCAAGATGATGATCATAAGTAAGTAGGCAGTGCCTATATGGCCAGCTAAAGTAAACGGTGAATTAGTGAAGACCCAGTCTTTTAATTTTCCATTTCAATAGTTGGGAAATTTAAATAGCGGTTAATATGATTGTAGTACAGAGATAAAAAGAATATGGATAGCAAAACCGAGCAGAAATATTCTTGACAACAGCGTGGAAAGCTAAATCTAGAATTGCATCAAAACTGAAATTGCTAAGAATTGCTCTCAATTGCCTTTATGTTTTCAAAGACATAAAGACATTCGCGCTATCATAATACACTACGAAGATCTACATTTAAAAATTGAGAGAAGATACTGATAAAAGTAAGCAATGGCCATCCTCAGTAAGCATCCTCATGCTCAGAAAACAACAAAGATTGTTAAATATTGTTCTAGCAATAACTTTTATCATAGTTAATTCAATACCTTATACAATGGTAATGCAAAGTACAAATCCTATTATCTTATATATTTTCTAACAGGTAGTCTCTTTTCAAATCATACTGATAAGCAATGGATCAGCATCGTATGCAGTAAGTATTTACAAAGACGGTGGAATGAAATGGCTTAATGCCGCTCAAAGAGTCATTGTTGGATACAGATTATCAAATCAAATCCGAAAATCATTTGATTTGAGTAATAGCTATGAAAAATTTCCCTTTGCGTTTGACAGTTTTGAAATACAACCTGGTACATTAGGAATGTGGATTTTGAAGATGGCAGAGAAAGCTGAAGGACAAGCTGTAGCATGCTTCAGCTGGTACCAACGTCAACCAACTAATAGACTGATATGGACAATAAGTAGGACAGGACTTGACTGCCCACCAAGTTACTTTCAAGTAATTTTTGATACAAGATTCGTGTTTTCAGGAAGAACTGAAACAAGTATTACAATGGTATGCTTTGTGACACGCAGGACATGGTTTATTCGAAAGCCTGGGTCCTTCCAGTACTACGCATACTTTAGACAATGTTGCTATGAACTTAGATTTTTCGCTCTCTTTTCTGGATTAGACGTATCGTCGTCACAACTCACAACTACGTTTATTACCAAACCATACTATGCCTGGAAATTTTGGTTCTCGCGTAGAAGGATAATTACTGAAGCAAGAAATACGGATAACGACGCCTTTCAAAATTGCTGCGTCTATTCCAGTCTCTGCCAATATTATCAGGAAAAAAGACCAATTTCTTTCGGACTTCGATACAGATCTCCGCGTAGAGGTGCGCTATGATGCTCTGTAACGTTAGACTTGTGTATTCAAATAAAGTAGTTATAGTGGTCAAACTTTCTATCATGCAAGGAAGTTATTTCTATCAGCAGATTATTTATACATATTATACGCTATACGAACACACTCATAGTTCAGATTTCGATGCTTTGTTGATAGAAAGACTTTCCTAAGATGATTTTGTAACATAACTGAAATATTCTTATTTGCAGTATTCTGGGTTGCCAGTCCGATTTTGTTCACTCTACATGTTAGTTTCCGTCACCATTCTTATATCAACTTATATTTGTCAATGTGTATTTCGCTTTCTTTAATAAGGAAAGCCACCCAGGATTGCAAATATGAACATAAGTCGTTCCGTATAATGAATAAATCCTTATTAAATTAAATATTTTTATTTATGTTTTTTATTTTGTATTTTTATTTTAATTACCTACAGCCAGTACATTCATTCAAAAATCCAAGAATCTATCTTCTTTTTCTTGTGCTCTTGATCTTATATTTCAATTAACAGTTGTCTCTTATCCTTTTCTTAATCAGTCTTACATACACTTCGTTATAAACCTTTTTATATATAATACGTTGGAAATAAATTCAATGTTCTAGCGAATGGCTTGATTTTCGCTAGTCGATTTTGAAACACCCTTAAGTACTAACACACAAGAGTAAAAATGTTTCTCGTTATTATATCTTTTATAGCACTGTTGTTTGGGGATCCCCACATTCAGACGCTTGATGGTAAAGGTTATACTTACAATGGACTAGGAGACTATGTTATGCTGAAAATTCAAAACGATACGAGTGATTTTCAAATTCAAGCAAGAACAAGTAAAACTTTAGTTAACAAAACAACAGGTATCACAGAGTCCAAAGCTACAGTTATTACTGGGTTCGCTTTTTCAGAAGCTAGACGACCCAAGGTTGAAGTGACATTGAATTTGACAAGTAAGACCTATTCAATTTTATTTAAGCCAATTTACATCTAATTTGAGGAGTGTTTGATTTATTCCACACCAAGATTTGAATTAACTTTGAATTTGATAGTGAATTTTTGAGCATAATATATGCAATTTACTTTGAAATTGTCAAATACGAATTTTTTATCTTACACCAGATTAAATATTACACGAATTTGACAAGTATGTTTTTTTAACCGATCCTTAAACTTTGCAATTAGACCTTCGCAAGGCTAATCATCGTTACAAATAGGATAATCATGGAGGAAACATTTGATAAATTCTTATGCTTTTCTGTATGGTATTATGCCTAAACTCGTAGATCACTATAACTTTGCTTCTTGTCGTTTAACTACAATTCAGTGCTGCATTTCAAATTGTTGAAAGGAGAGAGGAAATATGGAAAGTGGGTTTAGCTTTGTAACCTGACTATCTAAACACAGACAGACGAGTATTTATTGATTTTACTTATGGAAATAAATAATACATATCATCATATAAACTGCTGTAAAACATTTAATCAGATGCATTCAATTCTGCAATCTACAGCTAAAGAGGCAGTTGTTCTCGTTAATGGAATAGAGCGTAGCTTGCAAGACTTCAATACCACACAGGAATTTAACGGTACGAGTATAAATTCCGAAGTTGGCAATACAACCAGAGTTACACTGAGTTTTCAATCCGGTATGGTTGCAGACATTTACATAACGAAAGAAGCATTATTTATTACCTTGATCGTCATCCAGGAGGCTTTCAACAAAACACGTGGTCTTTTGGGGGTTTACAATGGAGATCCCTCTGATGACTTCACTACTCCAAATGGAACTATAATTAGTACAAACAGTACCGAGGAAGAGATTTTCTACCTTTTTGGAAATTCTTGTGAGTAAGCATTTGTTTTAACTTATCTAGTGTGCGTTTTGTTCTGTTGGTTTTGTTGTTGTTCTCGAGTTTGGCAATCTTTGAATTTGATTTGAATTAGCACATGATATCAGCGATCCTAAACGTATGTCAATAAATGGAAAGTGAAAAAGTACCCTGATTTGACTAGAACTCGAACTTAACCTTTTCTGTCAACTTTCGTGTACGGATCTCCGGTACAAAATTATTCCTTCCTCGTTGATCAGACGTAGCATCTTCGCATTGTAAATATACACTCGAGGTAACGTTTCCAACAGAGAATATGGAAAACGAAAATGACGCTGTTTAAAGAAAGTGAAATGGACAGATGAATCGTTTGGGCAGTTAGACTTTTAGATTTTGTTAGATTCGTCGTATGCATTGTGCATGCCAGATAAAATCGATTTTCTCCACTGATCTCAGTCAGGAAGGATTATTTTTTTGTGAAAGAAAGAGAGATGCAAGATACAAGGGACTTTTCACTGACATTGATATTGTTATCCTTGAAACATAATTTTTGCTTTCAGACTTTCGTTTAATACTTGATTTACTCTATTTCTTGTATGTAATAAACTTCTATTTTCAGCCTATCTCTTTTTCGTCTTTAATATTCTATGACAAAGAGTCAATATAGGCTAACCTGTCAATACTCTTTTCTTTACAGGGAAAATAA
Organism: Chironex yamaguchii; assembly: GCA_024741275.1. Taxonomy (NCBI): domain Eukaryota; kingdom Metazoa; phylum Cnidaria; class Cubozoa; order Chirodropida; family Chirodropidae; genus Chironex; species Chironex yamaguchii. The sequence goes on along the minus strand of JANTCA010010924.1, from coordinate 6,137 downwards.
ACTCGAATGAATCACTTTTCTCCATCAAGATGGACGTAGAAGAATTCACACCAACGTTTTTTAACGATATCAAAAGTTTGTTTGGCAATGAGACCGAGTTAAAACAAAAAGCTATTTCAATATGTGGTAGTCAAAATAGAGAATGCTTATTTGATGCTTATATTACAAGGGATTGGGAACTGGCGACACAGACGGCAAATACTCAGGCACTCTTTAAAAAACAGACAGAAGCATTGGGTGAGCAGCTCTTGCTGAATCCTTTACATGTCTTAATAATTAACAGCAACAAAAACTTTCAAATTTTACCCACACTTTTTAAAATAATTTTTAAAATTAACTATCTGTTTTCCTACACAAATCTCATAACTGATAGATTTTTGTTTTCAAAGAACGGTAACTCCAACAGTTGGGAATATTTTACTGTAAATACCATGCGACGTCTTGCATGCCTATTTTCTTAATCCATAGTTTTGGATCTTAACAATTTACTATAACTTTAATGGAATCTGTTATAATTGCAACTGTTCTTAATAATGTCTATTTTTCAACAAATTTGAGGGCTGATGAGTAACAAGTAAACTACTTTGTTCATGCTGTTTTAACTGACCATGCTGTATATAAATTTTCAGGCTTTGTTGTAAAACAGACCCACAATACTGAAAATTATGCCATGGTAAAGATTTATGTACTAAAATACCGTTACGTGTTCTACTCTTATAACATAGGCCGACAAATTTTCATGATCCTCCTTGCTTTCTTGATCTGATTGTCGATTCTTATCTATTTTTGTGTGTTGAGTCCAAAAATCATTCCAGTTTTCCTTTTAAACCTCCATTATTTTCAGTATAACGCCAAAATGACTCTAAACCCTAAATTTCATATTTTGTGCTCGGCCAATCACATGGAATCAGTTGAATCCCAATTTTGAGTGCAGACCCCGTGTTTCTACTGTGTTCCATATCATACATACCCATGGGACCAACAAAATTACCTTTAACAGCTTTTTCAGCAGAAATGTGCTGAAATTCCATAAATTTCAGATCTCATCATGAACATTTTGAAATTTACGAAAAAGTTTTTGAAACCATAAACTCGGTTAATTCTCATATGGAAGTCAAATAGGCCACACCTTGAAAGGAGTTAAGGAGAGACCAAGGCAGTTGGATGAAATAACGCTCATCACTATGTAAAAATGAACATTTGCATACAAATGAACAAAACCAATTTTGGGTTTTGTAATTGTTTTCTCCCATTTTTAGCGACAAAGAAGAGCCAATTTTAATTTTTTTTGTTCATCCCTACTGGTATATGATATAAAATACAACAGAAATGTAAGGTTTTATTTTGAGAGGGACAAACCAGTTTTACATCACTAGAGGTTCAGGAGACATGAAATTTGTGAATCTTTGAGCCTTTTCCCTATAATTTTGTCCAAAAAGTCCATTTCAGCCACTTCCATTGGTCACATGGGTATGTGTGATGTGAAACACAATAGAAAAGTGGGGTTTCCGGTTAAAATTCGGATAAACATATTGTTCAAGCAACCAACTATTCACAAAAATTAAATTTTTGGGGTTTTCGGCCATTTTAAACCATATTTTGAAAAAACTGGAGGTGTACAAGAAAAACTGATATGATTTTTGGATTCAGCATGTAAAAATGCATGAGAATCAGCCGTCAAATAAAAAAAGCGGAAAAGGTTGTAAAATTTGTTGGCCTGTGTAATGAAATCCGCATGTTTTGTCCGTATTTTGTTTAACCCTTTTATTGTCTCCGTTGCAGAAACTTTTCCCCCAGACATATCGGGACCAACTACATTGAATTTAACGTATGGGAAAGTCTACAAAGACCATATAGTGACTAAATCGACCTCTACACTTTTGATTTATGGAGTTATGGCAAATGGTACAAACGTTGAGATCAATAAAACAACAGGAGCGTTCAGTTTAACTGTGACGTTCTATCAAAATGTCAAGATTCAGTTTTACGTTACTGATCTAGCTACCAACCTGTCACGAACTTTAATCCCCGTGCTCAAGATTTCGTATTGTTTGAACAATGGTACACCAGATTATTCCAAAGATAATGACCTATCAGCACAACAAAGCCCTTTTATAACATATTACGCATGTAGTTGTTCTGGATCCTTTGAGGGAGCATTCTGCGAAAGTTTTGTGGATCCTTGTGTTCTTATTCCATGCTCTCCGGAAGCTGCATGTACAGCGGACGTATTGAACCGAAACAGAACCTGCGGCCCATGTCCTGCTGGCTTCTCTGGAGATGGTAGCAAGTGTTTTGGTAAGTATAACGCATTTTACTTGAACTGGTGTATGATTTAAGTATATGCGAGTTAGGGACACGTGACATAGAATATTTGCTTTAAGTGTTGCATCTTGATTACAAACAATATCATTTATTCTTTCATTAACGTTTCTTATTTGAAAGTGAATTAAGTCTATGTTGTTGAGGCTAAGTACTTATCATACTAGTCCGGTGGACCAGAATGACCAGGTTAATCGGGCTTACGTCAGCTCGTCAGCTGGTCATGGTATGAAGTATTCCCAACTCGGTTTAACAGGATGCAAAAAAGTAGTGACGTTTGTTTACATCTATTATGTTTCTCGCATCCGCGATCATCCGGGCTCACATGATTAGGCACTAAGAATCTAAAGATGGGCTTGTAAAGCGAAAATGACTGCCAAAACATGCGATTCTTCCATAGGCCAACATTTACTAGAAAATTCACAGTGCGCCAAAATGTATTAAGGACAGAAACTTTCGGATAATGGCACAGCTAGATCGTCCTTTCATTTAAGTGTATTGGAGTCTGTCTAGTGTCTACACTAGTGTCTACAGTGTCTAAAACAAGAAAACTAGTACTCTGTAGGCAGAAGGAGTTCGGTTTTTTGTTTGGACTTATTTGGACCAATAATGCTTTGTTTCTTCATTTTGTCTTGGTTTCTGTCGCTAATGAGCAGAAGAAAATTGTCTTCGGTTGAAGAGAGAAGTGGTAATATAGAAATAACATCTTTAAGTTATGTAGGTGAAGAGATAGCAATTAAATGATTCGCAAAATTGTCGTCCTGTGGGGCTAACATATAACTACAAAATAAAACAAATGTTTAACTTTACCGCCCTTTTGAACAATATAACGATCCATCCGCCAATTTTCGACCTACAAAGCCTTAGTCATGCAACAGAATGTGATAGCAAGGTCGTTAGTTGATAAGTGTCATTAAGTTGGCCAGTTCATCAGTGGGACTGGAGCAGACAGAAACAATTTTCGGCCTCTTTTGTTGCGTTTGGTGGTTAATGGTAGAATGTTGATGTCCTAAGGTTGTGTGCAGTGAGTTGGAAGGCAACAGAGACTATTGGATGTCTAAACGCCTGTGATTTTCTTAGATATTTAAGTGACCGAAAGGTATGTGTGATATCAGTGTCTATGAAGAACAGGTTGTGTTTCGACGCCATAAAACAATAACCTGTGCTCTCTTCCGTGCATGGGCACATGTCATGGCTCCTAAACCCAACAAATAACAAACTTGATCACGCATTCCACTAGTCATGACTCATCATTCCCTTAAAAAACCAGTCACAGACATCCAAGTTAAAAGTCACATAATACTCCATTCCGATTCCCTGATCTCATGTATCTCTTAGCCACCCAATGGTATTCGACAGATGTGATTAAACACTACGGGGTCACATTGTGCACAACATCATTCAACACAATATGTCTTCCTTCGGTGTGGTTCCGTAGATCTATGCTTACCTTTGTTTTTGTCCGGTGTCTATATTTTAATTGTTTCTCTTTCTGCTGGTTAGTTGCAGTCTTTCTTATTTAAATATATGATCTATGCGCTATCTATTCATCATTCGGTTGCGTGACCATGGTCGTGTAAGTTGAAAATTCGCGAATGGATATTTATCTTCTATTAAGTGTCGTAAAGTTAAAAAGATATGTTTTATTAGTCCAATACTAGCCCCACGGCACTACATTTTTGTGAATCATTTAGTTACTCAAACCCAAGTGACGATTTCCCAAAGACTGTTTTATTTTATTACAATCAATTTGTCTGGATTTCTATACGGCCACAACGGCTTTTTCATGCTGGCCTCTAAAACGTACCTTCCTTTTCTCAGATATAGATGAATGTGAGCAAAGTCGCCTGACACGTTGTCATCCAAATGCCACATGTATTAATTATAGTGGAGGATATAAGTGTCAGTGCAATAGCGGATTTTGGGGAGACGGTAAAATTTGTGCAGGTAAGTAAATATGTTAGATTACTGCAAACCCACATATTACTGTTCTTGTAGATAAACTATTCCAAATTGTTTACTACTTGCAGAGCCCACGCATCAGTTTAATGTAACATATTACTAGGGCTGCTTCCACAATTGACAAACTTTCAACAGGGGATTTGCAAGTTTAGTTGACAACAGTGTTAGTGAAGTAAATAGTTTTTGACCTGTAGTTGCCTGAAGCTTTGTTTTCACCCTTTTACTCATAGAATGCAACCTTTCTTGGGTTAGACTAGTGCCTGCAACAACTAAAACAATTTTGACAACTTCGACTACTTTTCAATCAATTTAAAAGCTTATTCGTCTGCTGATAGGCAATGAACTGCTTTGACCTGCCATCAAAAGCCAGAAATTCTTCTTTTCAAATTGTTCATGGTATCTGCAGGTTAGCTTGCAATAGAAGTATATGGTCAATGTCATTGGTATACTGTGATCCCATATTTTTGGATTCTTTAGCGTGTAGCTGAATTTTTAATGTCTGCAGGAACAACTACTCACTGATGCAAAGAAAGAGTGGCTTGGTTGCTCGAACCTATCAGTAAAAGCCGTCGGTAAAAATATCGGTATCTAGAACACAAAAATTAGTAAGTTTGCAGTAAGTATCTATTGTGAACTGACTGGACACGTCCAGCTTCTTAATGGTTTCTTCATGATCGGCTTATTGTAAAAAATATATTTTATGGCTTAGGGAGAGTCCGGGAGTTTTCTGTGTCAAGTGTCTTTCCTTTCCTTTGACCAGATTTTAAAGAAGATTTAAAATCCTTGTCTGTGGATTTCTTTAATACCTTCAAGTTTCTGGTTGCTAGGTTATTCTGGCAGGGTAGAGCCCAGTCTTTTCCAGCTAAGGGGACATTGCCACCATGGGATTAGGTGAAAATTAGAGTGATTAAAGTCACTCAAGTTGGCTGGCTACAACAGCTTTCTTTCGCATCATATTACATTATAATTTAGTTTACAATTTTTATAATAAAATGAATAAATTATTCCAATGATGTAATTAATTTATGCATTATGTTCGATGCAGGTGAAAAACGACGTTTGATGTGAAGTTGCATCAATGTCGTATAATACGATAGGATGTAATGAATAAAATGATAACTTCAAAAATCTTATGCAAATAATTCAAATCAAATGTAGCATTTTACATGCATTTAATTCGCTAATTGTATTCATCAAATGTAAAATGCGACGTATGATCCAGGGCCTAAAAAGGACTTTTGGCTTGTTTGGATGAGACCACAAGTTATCTCATCTTCTTCCTGCAATTAACATACTATTGCCTAATTAATTGCTTGTGTTGTTTCATTACATGCGTCATAGATTGCGAGACATTTTGTGGTGCATCTGCTTATTTACGATATGTCAGGCATTGCAATTATTGACCATGTTACTTGAATTATGGGACACAATTTTAGAAAGATTTCAAGAGAGTGGACTTCCTTTAAAGTGGACCTACACCTTTTTCAGTTTTGACAAATATTTTTTTAATGAATTGGAAATGACTAAAATCCGAAAACAGAATTGAAATTGGTCAAACCGTTTTCTTTTTATAAGCATTTAAAGTTCAGAAAATCCATTGTTCTAATCAAACAATAGTTTTCGCGACCGCGTCTTTTAGATAGACTGGGCTCCAGTTTGTGTGACGTCTAAGCAGGAACAGGCAAAATTTTCTGTAACAAAATCTTATAGAAAAACGCAAAACCGGAATTCTGTAGGACTTTTTTCCCGAGAAAAGGAGATCGCAAACAGATGCATAGTGTCTGGTTGCAGCCGTACTACAAATGCTGAAAAGGGAATTCTTTTACACAGGATTCCATTTTACGGAGACAATC
>JANTCA010010913.1:0-27337 GCA_024741275.1 Chironex yamaguchii | reverse complement strand
GAAAATAAAGAAACAAAACATTATTGAAAAAGTCCAAGTGAAAAAACGAACTCTTTCTGCCTACAGAGTACTGGTTTAAGTATGATTTTAGCGCAATGTCGCAAATTTTTAAGGCGATTTTCAAGTTTTGTACCACAAAAAGATTGTTCAAATAAGTCTTTCATGTACAAATAAACACTGGAAACAATATTATTGCACTTATAACATTTAGTGGACTTAAAAACTAACAGCTATGATGTGTAAGTGTCAAGTGAGGCTGGCTGAACCGCTTATTTAATATCAACCTTGAGTAAGTCAAGATACAGTGGAAATACGACGTCATGCGTGAACGTGCGCGTGCACAGAGTTAAAAGTTATAGGAGGCAATCAACTGCGGTGTAACGAGTGGAACGTTGAAAAAGTGTTAACCAGCCATGCTTTCGTCCATTATATGCATTATCTAACAACTTGTAATTCATAACTTATACAGTTTGGTTTACGCTCAAGATTTTAAAAAATGCAAGTTTATTGCTTAACTTTTTTTTCCGACTCCTCGTACCCACTCGCTATTAAAGTTATAAGTTATTCACAAAAGCTTTGTTTTCACGGGGTTTTTTGTAGAGGAGATTTCAACAATAGAGCTGAAAGTTCTAATCATATCACTTATTGTGGAGTTCGTTTTACTGATGTTTATCTTTGGCCTGGGCTTCCGTTGCTACGTCCTGTCCCGAAGTCAAAGAGCCAACATAACCTCGACAGATATCTACCATACAACAATAAGTGAAAGACAAACCCTAACAAATGGAATCAGAGGTAAGTGTGTTTCTTTACTAGCTTCATTTTTGCAGTTGTTTTTACAATGCATAACGATGGGTCAGTAATGAGGGGTTTTGTAAGTTGGGGGTTCACGCGCACTCGACTGATACTTGTTCCGTGCTGTAAAGCTAATTCTTGCTGTTTGAATGTATCATCCCTCTATCAGGCATATAAATACGGCGAAACATTTCACATAGCAAAGGAACGATCAGACAGCACGTGTAGAAAATTTTCACGGGAAATTTATGGGAGAACAATGATTCGTCGATAAGTCGAATGTTTATGTATGACACTATCAATCACTTGTCCTTAGGTCACAAAATACAATGACCTTGGCTGCCTGTGTGCCACGAAAGACTTCATCATGTGTCATAAAGTGAAGTAATTTCACCACGAAATCACAATAGTGAGCGTTGATTTTGCCAACAAATCTTGTGACGGAAAGTACAAGTTGCTCCCAGAAGCCTCAATCTTTATTAGCATAAGTAGGTTTTGTAGTGACGCAATTATCAAATCATGACCTCATAGATTCACCTGTGAGAAACAACCTCCCGGTAGCTCAGTTGTCGGAGCATCTACCAGAGAAGCAGAAAGGAGCGAGTTCAGCCCCCGCCCTGGACGTACGATTTGTTTCTCAGAAGAACAACAGTCAAGACAATTCACGAGGTCACAACTAAAGGGTTGTAAAACAGCCACAGTCTTTTGAGTTTGATTGTTCGGTTACACTCCCTCCAAGCCAATTTACGTAATTCATCGTGTATAGCTCAAGTCTTTAACTTGGTTTATTATATACCACAAGTGACGATAATCGTTTAAAGTAGGATAGACGTTGTACACAGAACATTTTGTTCAAAAAAAACCATTATATCGGTACTCCTTCTTGATGCATGTTTGCCTTATGCAGCACTGAAAACAACTATTATGCTACCTAGCAACGAGTCATGTCTATCGTGCGAGCCCGTCAGGCTCAAGGGTTTAACTTAAAACTCTTGCTGCCACTGTCAACATTCATGCTTCTTGTTTTCTCTCCTTTGTCTTCTGCCTGTTACTGTGCATTTATTTTTTTGTATTATCCAATGTCGCACCAATATCTAACTGTTGATTGTTATAGCTGATTTATACAAGGTATTATCGCCATGTATATTTCAACTTCCTTTAAAACTTGGTTGGCTCCAGTTCCCTGTATGTAGAGGTGCCTGTTGGCTTACTACCTGTCTTTTTTTCACGTGACATCGAGGTTCAAAGTCAGAAATTCGTGGATGCATCGTTTTTGTTGCAAAATGGGCAGTAAAATTGTTTTTCCGCATTGAATTTGCTTTTCCCAGGGGTGGATTGTCTGTATTAGAATGTTTTTAAAGTACAATATTTGGTGATAGTTCTCGTGTAAGACATGCTCATTTGACAAGCTGGCTTGTGTTATATACACAGATTATCGACAATTATGCTAAAAACTTCACCAGGTACTTCAACTATGTGTTAACTTTGACTCTTTGAGTGATTGCTTTATTTTGTGAAGTTTTTATCCCAATTCCTAATGTGACTGTATAAGATAAGTCGTAGATGTGTCAGGAAAAGACAGCTCTCTTTTGCAGTAGATGTTTCAAGTAACATTGAACATTGAACATTGTGCACTTTTTAATTTTTTATTTCCCCTTCAAACAGGTCATTCGCCTGGTAGAGTTTGCAGGCTTAATGAGTCCTTTCGTCCTGTTCGCGAGGCAACTGTTTGATCTCGTCCTCGTGAGAATGCAGTGGTGAACCAAGTGATTTAATCACTTGTAATTTGAAACAAAGACCAGTGATCATCAGGTCACCAGTGGCCAGCATGCAATGCAGCACAGGGCTCAAAAGTCACGTCGAGTGGCGAGTGACAAGAGGCCGATGAAAACACCTCTGATATTGATAAAACGAACCAGCAGCTTTTAGGATGTAAAAAGGATTGTAAGGCACAGATTGATATCCAGTATTACGTTAGCTTGCTTAAAACGAGCTGAGTCCGTCTGCCAAAGCTAATCAGGATATATGCATGGAGTTTATTCCTATTATGAGCAGACAAGAGCCGAGTTATCAGTGAAAGCATTTTTATCAGGAAAATTCTGTTTTTAGTTGTAAAGTTGTCATAATACGTGCGTTTATAAAAGGATTTATTTGTTTTTGTAGTTATTACGGGATTAATCGGGATGGCGAGGCAGTTTTTGCTATCTACTGCTCACGTAGTGGTCTTGCCATTTTTGTGTCAGGTTTGCTAATAGGCGGGTACTTTGTAGCAAGGCACTCGTGCTTACGATAACAAGTGATTAAGACAGGCAACGTCCTATTTACGTCACTAATGGTAAATTCACAAGCATTATTGTCGCTTGAAGAGAGCTTAAGCCTGGTTGTCACTTGTCGTAATTCGCGTAAGAAACGGGAGGTCTGGGACTTGCCTTTTTCTTACGTTTCTGCATTCATTGTGTTTACACTTGTCATGAGAGTCGCCCAGTCACACGTTGTGCGCCAAGTAAAGCATCAAGAAATTATTCAAAGCTTCAAAATGCCAGCAGCAAACAATCGAAGGATTCTACATTGTAGACTTCTGATGCTGATTGCCAACATCCGCTTGCGGATAGCCATGGGCAAAAACCCTCAAAAACGAGAAGAAAACGGAAATTTTGGATACTACTTCATCTGAAGGCGAGAAAGAACCTTCATACACTGTTTGACGAACTTAGAACGTTAGACAAGTAATATTTTTTCTGGTATTTAGGCCTAGTTTGTGCATGATAATTTCTTATTAGTTTTAGTTGTTCATATTAAAACGGATTTTTAAATTTCGTAACTTAGTCTTCCCTGTATACCTGATATCATCCTATAAAGTAGCAGCGAAAGGATCACTGTAGTCGGCGACTATCCCGCATAGCGTTCACACTTGTCGTAATTCGCGTAAGAATCGTAGAAGTCGGGGACTTGATTGTTAGAATTTATTTGTATTTGATAGGGAAGTCGGCAACTTTGGGGATAACTTATGAAAACACGTTCACATTTGTCCTATCACGAGTGAGAAGCAAGATAGTCGCCGACTCCCCCAATTCTTACACAAATTGTGACAAGTGGGACCCAGGCTTTGGTATCGAGTACCTGTAAGTATGCACGGAGATGCAATGTAGTGTTGGTGGATGGTGAGAGCTGTGGCGTAGGGTCAGGGTGCAAGGGGCAAATGTACCACACATTAGCCCAATACACACAAGGGCCATCATCAAATAGTAAGCAATCAATTCAGTCAACCCTAAGTTACCATTATTGACTGGGGAAAGAGGGTTGTTGCTTTTGCTCCACCACCGGACAGTGTTCTAACGCTAGCGGGTTCACAAATCTTGTAAAACTCGCCAAGTCATATCTGCAAAGAGACAAATCATTGCCTTCTGAAAAAGCAGCACAGTTATACTTTTAAGTCTTCTTCTATAACCATTGAAAGTGGTGTATCCAAGTGTGATTAAGGAGATTAATTTGAATTACTTGTCTATGGTTGGAGATGTGTTCATTAGTTTTACAATGGAATGAAGTTAGTCATCATTGAAGTAGTCTGCGAAACAAACCCGAAAAACGACTATTTGTGTGTTATTTTCAGCGAAGATACAGGGATCGAAATAAGCAAATTTTTGGTCACTGGGTATTTTTTGGAATTTGTAGCAGCCAAAAGAGATTAGTTTTTCAACAACAGAAGGCTTTAAGTATCCAAACATTTCACTTTTGCGCCTTAACATGCCTCCGAATTACTGCTTCTGACCAGCTTTACAATTAAATTTAGTAAGACAATAAACACAACTGCATAAACTTTGTTTATCATTTCCATTTAACTTCGTTTTTTCGTTTTTTAATTATTTTAGATTTTTCTTACTGGTGTTTATTTGAAATATTTCTACTTTTCCCTACCGGTTTTTTTGATATTTCAAAGTTTTCCTACCGGTGCTTTTTTGAAATATTTCAAATTTTCCTTACCGGAGTTTTTTGAAATATTTCAAGGTTTTCCTACGGGCTTTTTAATATTTTAAATTTTCCTTACGTGTGTTCTTTGAAATATTCAAGAATTTTCCGTCGATCCCTCTGGTAGATAAGCGTAAATTTTCTAAATTTTCAAACAGTCTGATTGTCACAGAATTCCATCAATAATCTAATGTAATTTCTATGTGCTACGCCGCCCACTGAATTTGAAGAAGCTACTAAGTATTTAACGCCATAGCGTCTTTGATTTTTATTGGAGAATTGACAGACACATGAGAAATTAATTTTACAGAGAAACTAGATGTCTTGTAAAGGTTAGGAAGGTGAGTGTTATCTTTGTCATTACAAAGAGGATAGCATTAGAGATGTGTTCTTACTATGGCCCCGTTCGCACTAGAAATATGACAAACTTCGTCCAACTGGATAATCCCACACAAATTCCACAAACAAAATTGGGGTTCGCAATGACCAGTTTTTATATTATGGACAAGATTTGTAACAAGTTATCTACTGTCACTCCTTGGTCCGAAGCCCTGTTCTATGTTGGATTTGTCACAGGCATTGCAATTGAGCTATGAGTTGCGATGGCAAGTTTTCCTGCTTCATGCTAGTTAATCCCGTCTTTTATCAAAACTGCTGCTTCGAGGCTCTAGGACGCCACCTTTGATGGTTGAGTCAAAATTGGATAGCTTGACATGTTTCAAATTTTGGTGTTCGCACTGTACCAGTTAAAACTTTCCAGACAAACATTTACCGCCATTGAAGTTACAATAATATTTGGTTAGATTTTTCATGCTGCAGTGCGAACGGGCCCTGTTAGTATTAGTAACTTGTTACTATTGCGTCGACGCATAACGAACTTATCGATTACCCATGCGCAGTGAAGTTTTAGTTTTGACACATTCACATACCTCTTGACAACACGGCATGCTGTCACACCTTTAAAATTATTTCCCCTCAATCAAGCCTTACATGGGGCGTTCGTAATACATTATATAAATCTTACACCCGCTTGATCACGTCCTTGAGACGTTTTTGGCCCAGAATTCGTGCCTGGAGCCACTGAAGAAAGCCACCGACTGACAGGGAACGTGACATTCCAAGATCTATCACCGAGTTTATATTGGACACTTTAGTTATAAGATCACGTTTTCACTGCAGAAAGTTTCATCCTGGCGATCCAACAGTTTTCCGAATGGCTTCTGTAAATATTGTCAACAAGTAATGCCAATTGTATCATTTTTAATTGTTTGTCAACAAGATTATTTTTGCCTCTGCCGGCTTGGCAAACCAGATTCTTTTCTGTAAAAATTTGCCCGTGACAGTGTAACTTTATTTATCTTTGTAGCAATAATATTTTATATCTATTCACCATGCTGTATCTGTAGGCTCAGCCTTAATTCTTTATATTTTCGAGAATTTTTTCCCTGTGGTTGCCTGAATGGAGATGCAATTGACAGAAAAATGTGATTAGATAATTTTACGCATTACTGTAAGCACTCGTAACATTCACATAGTGACAAATTCCTGGACAATTGTCAGCTGTTCGTTTTAGGGCGATACAGAATTTTTAGTCATGATATTCATGTAATTTTGCAATGCAGGTGTAACACCGAATCGGTCACACAAACATGATAACGCCGAAACATACTATTCACTTGTGGTATCTGAATTTTATGTCACTATTAAAAAAACTGCCGGGTGCTAGGCTCTAAGACGACCCTCACTCAAGTCGGGAGTTCAGACTTTTGAACCGCCGTTTTTCTACTGAATGCACCTTTCGTAGATTTATGCCTGCAGATTTTTACACATTTTTCACAGCAGGGTAGGAAATTAGCGATATCGCAGTGCAAAATGCAATGCATTATTCTACATTAGTGGAAAAAATTGTGATGCGAAGTTTTCAAAGGCCGAAGCTTGTTTAGAACATTGCTTTTTTATGTAAACAATCTTGTAGGCGATTTCGTAATTTGCTAAGCAAAAATTTGGTAATCAACATTTTGCGGACAATTTCAGCCTTGCACAGTTCTCTGACTGACACCAAATTTACACTTGGCTAAATTTTAACGGGTGAAAACCGACTTTCACGGGTTCTCTTGAGTCCCGAATAGACGTGCCCCCTTGCATATTAATTTTTTTGAAAAAACTCAACCCCCGTTTATTATTTTTGGGTCAGAAATAATCCAATCGATTATTGAGTAACGTGAGAAATAGTGATTTTCATTTTGTTTTCAGTATTTTCTTTACAGTCGAAACGACTTGCGAAACCCATTTTTCTTTCCAACTTAAAGATAGTGCGTATACCATCAGTTCGTCGTAGCGTAAGACAGCTCATCGAGAACAAAAAACAAGAGTAAAAAACCTTATCAATTATGAACGGGTCAATTCATTGCAATATTCTCTTGAAAATATGTTTTGTTCTGTTTTAAAAGAAGAGTTCTTCCAACGACTACCGCTTTTATCGTAATCAGAGAAATTTTCCACCCACCCCGTTTATTCCAGCCCTCCGTTTGTTGTGCTTGTAGGAAATTTCCAACCACCCTACTATTCCAGCCCCGGTGTATATTTGTGACTTAAATGTACGTGTGGTCGAATGTATCAAATCGTCCAGCATATAATTCTATTGATCTGGCAATGTCTTGTGCCGTATAGAAGCAGATGATAACTTGTTTCTTTGATATTGATTACTTTGAAGAAAAATGGACAGGTTTGAGATAACCACCTGAAATTTCATGGAGGACGTTTGTGATTGAGATACAAAGGAGATTTAAGTCTGTGCTACTAATCCGTCCCCTACACAAAGCATGAGAGACCTCAAAATCATTCTGCCGTAGTACTATTCTTGCATAGCGCGTCAGAAGTCTTATCAGGAAGCCAAACACGATCACCACCAAAAAATAGGAAATACCCGGCTCCGTGACACAACACAACATGAATTACGCAAAGAGCATTTGCCATATGTTGATGTCAATGATTTCTGGCCATGTTACTTGATTTTCGTACAAAGCTGATCAGTTCTCAAGTCATTTGGTCCTTAAGAACATCTTACTACACAGTCTGTTCTATTGAACTCTCTTTCCTTGGCTTGTTTTCCGCACAGATATGATGTTTTGCATACATCTCGTGTCAAAAAACACTACGTTTGGCTGTTTCTCAACTTTTTGCAGTCTTAAGACCTACAGACACTAGCAGAGGTATGTTGCTAATGGGAAAACAATCCCACAGCTAAAAGAAAACGTCATCAATGGACAGCAAAAGGAGGACTTAGATTTTTCCATATTCACAGTCACTAAATATTCACTTCTTGATAAGCAGTGTGACATTGATATCGACACTGATCTGCAGACATTTGCAAAAACGTAATAAATAGCAGCCGCGGTCTTTTTTTTTGGAGTATTCATATTTTTGGAGTTAACAAAGTTAACTGTAATCCTACATGCTTGTTTCACTGGCTGGAAGTTGTAAACAACAAAGCTACTGCTACAACTAATACACGTGGCTTTTAGTAAAATATAGATGAAGTACAAAAGTTTGTGATAAAAGTGGTCTGATATTTCAACTATAAAATGCCAGAAAGCTGGAACAATGCAACAATCATACTGCTCTACAAGAAGGGAGACAAGCACGATCTGAAAAATTACCGCCCAATCAGTCTGCTGTCTATTCTCTACAAGACTTTCACAAAGTTGTTAATAACAAGACTCACAAAACAACTTGACAGCCAACAGCCAGTGGAGCAAGCAGGCTTTAGATCGCACTTTTCCACCATGGATCATATACATGCTATCAGACAGCTACTAGAAAAGTGTAAAGAGTACCAGCAGCCACTTTGCATCGGTTTCGTAGATTATGAAAAAGCTTTTGACAGCATAGAAACACAGGCAGTAATAAACGCACTGGCAAAACAAGGAGTACCACAACACTACCAAGAACTTCTTTCAAGCATCTATGGCAAAGCATCTTTCAAAATCCGCCTTTATGAAACCACCAATGAGGTCAAGATCAGAAGAGGCATCTGACAGGGTGACACAGCATCACCAAAACTTTTCATAGCTACACTAGAACAGATCCTCCGAAACCTGGACTGGGACGAGAAGGGCATATCCATAGATGGAAGCAAACTCACGCATTCACGCTTTGCTGATGACAATGCTTTAATAGCAAGAGATGGAGAAACCTTGGAAAGAATGCAATACATTGCAAAAGAAAGCGGAGCAGTAGGACTAAAGATGAATACCAGCAAAACCAAAGTAATGTTTAATGATTTTTGTGAGGAAAGGGAGATTCAGGTGAATAACACCACAACAGAAAAAGTAGAGGAGTATGTGTATTTATGACATCTACTTAAGAAAGATAACAGTATTGATGACGAAGTGCAAAGAAGGAAAACAGCTGGATGGGTAGCATTTAGGAACATATCAAACATTCTTGAAGACCAAAAAATTTCTCTGTGCCTCAAGAGAAAGGCGTCTGACCAATGTATACGTCCAGTAATGACTTCCGCTGCAGAGACATGGTCCCTTACAAAGCAATAAGACCTCCAATTAAGAACCACGCAGTTGGCAATGGAAAGAAAGATGTTAGGCATTACACTGAAAGACAGAAAAAGGAATGAGTGGATTCGACCACAAACAGGAGTAAAAGACATTGTAAAAGAGTTCAAAAGAGCGAAGTGGAGGTGGGCTGGTCAATTTTTGAGAAGGGGGAACGGTCGATGGAGAGAGAAATTAACAGTGTGGTACCCAAGAGATGGGAGGAGAAGACGGCGTAGACAGAATGTTAGGTGGGAAGATGAATTAAAGAAATTTGACAGGTATTGGAGAATAACAGCTCAGGACAGAAGAAGGTGGCAGGAGCAGAGAGAGGCTTGTGCCCAGCAGTGGGATCCATGATATTAATGAATGGCTATTATAACAACACTCAGAAATTCCATCTTACTAACAGAAGAGGAAATGAGAAAAATGAAGCAAGACAAAGCTGGGTGGCGTAGACTGCTCATATACAGACTGTTTGTCCTCGCACCAGCAATACAGAAGCAGTCGACAAAAGAAGATAAACTAGCTAATTACGTCCACATACTGTTCAGCAGAGGATCTCATCTCTCCTTCAACACTTAACAGCACACTGTAGACATGTTTTTAAAGATTCTGTCATGACTGTTGGAAAATGCCCTCCACTTACGATTTATTCTTATAACGTGAAAACTTTCATGTCATTAAGAGAACTGAAATACTGATTAGTGGTAGAAATATTGACCCAGTAAGTTTAAATTGTTTAGAAATGATTTAGCACCTGATGGAACAAATGACCTTGTTTTCATGAAAGCTTAGATCAAAG
Organism: Chironex yamaguchii; assembly: GCA_024741275.1. Lineage (NCBI taxonomy): Eukaryota > Metazoa > Cnidaria > Cubozoa > Chirodropida > Chirodropidae > Chironex > Chironex yamaguchii. The sequence goes on along the minus strand of JANTCA010010913.1, from coordinate 17,224 downwards.
AAAGGTAATTAACATAAATGCTGTTTTTTTGGTAATATTTGAATATCTTTAAGTTGGACAGTATTGTAAAAAACAAAATTCCCTGTACTTAATATGAGAATTTGATAATTGTAAGATACAAAATATAGCAAAAACGTGAGAAAGAATAAGTGGAGAAAGGAATAGGTGGATGCAAAATTCAATAGGTAGACGTTTTATCCTCCTTATACTTCTTGAGAGTAGAAACTTGAAAAACAGAACAATTGCAATAACGTCGGAACAAATGGTCCACCAAGGGTACATATGATATATAAGTGTGATTACAACTTGTAAAATATTCAGCATATGAATAAATAATGAAATAACATAAATATATAATGAAAGAAACATTTAAAGGATGCGTGATTTGTATAATCAGCTCGAAATCCATTTCAGGGTATTTGAAGCACTTGAAATCAATAAGGGATCATGTTTAAGCATTAAAACTCCTGCTGTTCTGGACAGGGTACCAGAGCCTGTCAGACTAAGCAAGGGTAAAGGTAAGGATGACCACTTCAACTTATCTTTGGGAAAAGCTTAAAGATATGCTCAAGGACAACATGACTACCAAACACAAGCTTCTTGTTGTCAAACGTCTGTGAGATACCTCCTGGTCTGCAAAATACGACGCAGGTCGCACTCTACCCCTGCGGTACAATCAATACATCGACTTGTTCAAAGCGATATCAACTGATGAAGAGAGCTGTGGGGAAGTACAGAAAGGGGCAAAGGGATTTATTGAAAGGCTAAGCCGGTTGGAGACATTCATTCTCTTGATCGTGTGAATACTCTTCTGAAACGGTTTCAACAGATGAGCTTTGCATCACAAAGAGAGGGGATCGACTTAAACACAGCTGTTTACCTTATGGAATCTTTACAAACGTTTGTCTATGGTCTGAGTGAGAGAGTTTCAAAACTTTCAAAGCTCAGACGGAAGAAATACATGGAATGCAAACCTACACTGAGGATAAAAGCTGAACGAAACATCGCAACTTTTTCACGATGAAATCAGTGACAAACAAGGCATTTTAAATGATTTTTCATCGGGAGAATCATATAGGATAAATCACTTCCTGACGATCATTGACTCTCTGATTTCATTATTTGGTTGAAAGTTACCCTGAGCCTCAGTTGGAGACGGAGCTAGTGCATTTCAATGCATTTTTAAAAAGTCTTTCGAAATGGAAGAGTTCTTTCCAAAGAAAAGATCAGTGACAATGACCTGCAGCTTTTAACTGTTGAAAACTCCGTTCATGAACTATTTGCCCATTTTTATATCGCACTGAATACCTGTGTATGCTTTTCACCAACTGTAAAGGAGAGCGTATCTCTTCAAAGCTCAAATTAATACTGGATTACTTAAGAAAGGCGATGGGGCAGGAGAGGTTAGGATCTTTGGCCATTCTTTCAATAGAAAGTTAGTTATTAAGGAGCATTGACTTCTCCTCCGTAATTGCAACTTTTGCAGAAGACAAAGCATGATGCAAATGCTTTTGAATTTACAAATGAACCTTTTCTTATAGTGACTTATTTTATCATGATTTTCTTGTTTTGTAAATAACTGCTTCAGTGAGAGACCATTTCCAAGTAAAATAAAACTCTGCCAACAGATAGTAATCAATCCGCTTTTAAATAGGAAGGCATTAAAAGTTTCAAGACCCCGCAGTCCCTTAAACTGCCGCTGCTCCAGACATTGTGCTCTTGATTACGTCAGAAAAATTATGGGACCTTGTAAACTTTGGGCATCTGTAGATCAGACAGTGTACACGAAGAACTAATTGATAACATTCAATTTACTGGGAAGGGGTATAGGGTAAACTGCCTTGATAGGTTTGTCATAGGCCACTCCCAAATAATGTTGGATGCAGTTTGCATTGCCTGAAGGAACATATGAAAGTTTGATAAAGCATTATGATGGAATTATGCAAGAAGAATTGCTAATGAGTATTGTGGAAAGGAATCCTGAGCTAAAACCCTCTGTGAAGTTACATTACTTACCACACCAAGCTGTCATTCGAAAAGAAGCATAAACAATGAAGTTAAGATACGTTTATGATGCCTTATCTTGTGATAGAAAAGTAGGAGACTCACTAAATAACTGTCTGCATGCTGCTCCTTGTTATTATTTGATATTTAAGTGAGGATTAGAGAGGATAGCAATTGTAGCAGGCCTTGTTGAACAAGGAAGTTGCTCCTGAAGATTGGGATTGTTGGCGATTTCTTAAGTGAAGCTTGTGAAAAGTGATGATATGACAGTTAAGGTTTTACGTTCAAGTAGAAGTGTACTTGGTGTGCTTGGTGTCATAAAGTATAAATGCCATTATTTAATCACCATTTATACTTTATGCATATGTTTCTAATTCTGAGGGCATAAAAGATTGACGATTTTAATTCATATTAAATATTTCAGGAAATCATGCAGGGTAATGATTAATCCTGTAAAAAAAGATAGCGAAAATCTAGCAGAGCAGTAACAAGTTAGATCTTGTCAATAGCCTTCAGTACATTTTTCCAATTTTCGTTGGCGTTGACTCTTCTTAAACATTCCGTTTCCTTTGGTATGTTTTCGGACCACCATCTTTATGCATGCACCATAAGTTTCTCAAGGTCAGCTTTGCTCGCCCCAGACCTTCATCAGGCCTCTCCGTGCACAGTGTCAGGGAACGAGTGCAAGTGAAGTGTTGCTAACCCTTTCGCTGTGGTTGTAGCAAAGGTTTAAGTCGGTTCTTGGTTCACAAATAATCAGCCATGTTTTCGACCTTCACCAAAGTAATTGGACGATCTGTTCAAGGGTTCTCCAGAGCATTCTCCGTTTCTGTACAGGTGAGCAGACCATGAATATATTGTATGTTTGTGAGGGCAGTAGAGGCATCAAACCTGAAAGTCCAAGCAATACTAGTTCTTAGGCAATTCATAATTACCAAGCATCAAAATTTGGCCCATTTTGGTTTCATATAGTGTAGCGTAAGTGGTGTACAGTGGTATAAAGGCGCCAGGGCCAAATCACTAACTGGGTATAAGTTCTACGTGTAGGAGAAAGCATTGCGTAACCCATTCCAACAAGGGAAAGTTAATACTATTGTATCGGTGCTAAAAGTGGGTGGTTACGATAAATTGTAGTGAATGTGGGTATAGGGCTGCTCCCAAGGTACTATGGTAACTTACACGCTGTGAAAAATTACACATCGGCCTTTACGACATAATTATACATTGTCGACGTTGGTTATCTCTGCAAGGCCAAGGATTTGTATCACGTGGAGAAAGTGAAAAGGATTTTTTTTCTTTTTCTTTTTATTGATAGAAAATGACCAGAAAAAATGCCCTAGTCATCAGCCCTTTTTCAGATCCTCTCCATGTTAAGGAGGATGCGTTTGTTTTGTTTCGTCTGTTAACTGGTAAATATACTACACATGATTCAAATGGCAGCTAAATAATTTCGTAACAGTAAAAACGTTTTCGCGCTGTACGTCTTTGACCTGAACCCGTAAAGTAACTATAGAAACTCTATATTTACTCACTTGAACAAGCTCTATATAAGTATGATAATACCTATCAAGCCATCTATTGCTAGGCATCAAACAAATAAACTTTTAAGTAGGGAATGAAGTTCTTTATAACGTTATAACTGGTATTTTTCAGCAAATTGTGTGGGTACAATAAGGTAGTGATAGGTTTGAGCTTTCCTGACAAAACGTTCTGCTCTGTTAGTCACAATTGCCAGATTGTAATGATATTTAATTAGTCAAAACACTTGGTAGCACCCACAATTATTAAACTTAGAGCTGTTTTTCTCTCAAAACCATGAAAAATGATGCTTGCACTTTATATACATACATAAGTGTGTTTAAAAGTTATGTAAAAGCCTATGCATTGCTGTCTTCAGACCAAGCTATTTCCAAAAGTTTAAAGTATGCAATTCTGATCCCAGAATTCTATTATATGTCTCCTTATGTGCAAAGTTTTAATGTTGATGCAGAAGGCAATTTCTACTTATAAGCACTACCCCTCTTAAATTGATGTGAAATATGTCGAGTATTTGGCAAGATAATGAGCCTTTGGGAAGTATGTAGTTTTCACACTAGAAGATTTTTAATGAAAGCTGTGAAGGCATGTTATAATCAAAGAAACATTAGAGAGATGTCACAGTCTAATATATTTTCAGGGTTCATATGATACTTGATTACTAGCAAACTATTTATCTGGAAATACAGTTTAATTTGTTTGATAACGTATATTGTGTGCATGCAATATCAATGCTATGCAGTTCATTTTAAAGGCAATTTTGAAGAAAAAATAAAAATTTGGTCAACAAAGTAGGACATATTTAACAGTTTTTGAATGCACAAGTCTTTCTTCGTTTGTTGCTTATCATCGTAACAATGGTGGCGTACAGTATGGGGCTGGTGTCAACAGGCAACCAAGCCATGTCTCAGTCATAAGTCAAAAAAGCAAGTCAAAAAATTAGAACTATAAGTTTCCCTTGGGACCAACCACTTGTTAATGCTGTGATATGGAATTTTGCTCAAGAAGGGAAGATTGCTCAAGAAGGGAAGATTGCTGAAACAGTGCTATGACTATTGTCAACCAAAGTAAATCAATTGCAATGGTTTTAATCCAAACTGTTGTTTTAAATCTGCCCCTGTCCTACATCCTCTTAATTAATCACAAATTGATATTTATTCCATATCATATTGATCCAACCATATATATGTTTTTTTGTCTCGTATAACTTAAATTTGCTTCATACAATTTATAATTTTACTTTACCAACAAATAACTAAACTGTGAGAAAATAAGAAAATATTACGTTGATACAGAAAGTTAATGCAATATGCAATACATAGAAATGAGATAAATTGTACTGAGGGAAATACTTAAAGGAGGGGCTCTCTCAATAGGTAAACTACTTGACGAGGCTAATCAACCACATTCACTTGCAAAGCTGGATGGGAGCAGATACAAAATAAAGATGGAGACTTAACAGAAACACTCTTTTCCCCTAGACAAACCATAATGGTAGATTTTGTGACCAAAAAATTAGGTCATATATAAATTGTTGTCAAAATTGCAAAACAAGTGTATTACTTTTTATAATGGAGGGCTATAGTTTAAGGGATCTAAGGTCATCAACCTTTATTAGGCTGCACCCTAAGTCTTGAACATCTCTAATGATTACAGTTGTAACTTCCATTTAACTTGTAATCCCACCAAGTGTGGGCACAAAATATCTGTTTTGAAACATTTTTCACTGACTAAGAATAGGAGTTGGGAACTATTCAGTGATTAAGTTAGTCAAAGTGTGATTGGTTAAGTTATTGATCTAACTGATTTTGTCCCAATAATCACACATGTAAATGTTGATTTGATGTTTTTGTGTTAAGAACTGGACTGAAGGGCAAAAATATGGTAGCTTAGCAGCAAATATTAATGTGCTATGCAAATCAATATTACTTTGAGTAATTTTGAACAAATTGATATTTTTGGTGGTGTAACTTTGATATTCTGAAATAATTGTGTATTGCTTTCTAATGAATTTACAAATCTTAACATACGTTTCATCTTCAAAGTTTTGTTTTCAAGCTCTCTAATGAAGATATCAAGTTCTTTTGCAATTGCCTGGCTGAAACACAGCTTTTATAGTACCTCTCCCCACCAGTTATCGCAAAAATTCAATTTTGTCAATGTCAAATGATTCACTTACATTGTCTTAATAATCTTGAGAAGAAAGTATATGTATATGGTAACCTATTTATACGTAACATGTATCAAAACTAGGCAATCGTAAACAAGATAGGAAACAAAGAGAGAGAAAATGAAGAAACTAAACACAATTGGAAAAGTCCAAGTGAAAAAATTGAAGTCTTAATGCCTAGAGAGTACTGGTTTTCTTGTTTTAATGTAGACAGACTCCAATACATTAAGATGAAAAGACAATCTAGCTGTGCCAATTATTGGAAAATTGTTGTCCTTATACATTTTTGCTCATTGTGAATTTTCTATTAAATGTTGGCCCATGGCAACATTGCTTTGCAAAAATGACTACCAAAACAAGATGGCTGTTCTCTAGGAGGAGTTGATGCTTGGCGTACAGTGGCTGGAACATGTTGTTTGATCCTGGCACAGAGTCTTTGAGAAGTGCGACCTACATACCGAGCTTCACATTGGCACATAAATTCATATAATACTAAAATTTTTTGCGTGGTAGGTACAGAATCCTTGTGAATGGAGATTCATGTCTTTCTTGTCGTGAAAATTCTTGGATTGACAGCAGACAAACATTTACAACTTTTTTAATCTCTGTGTTTCTATGCGCATGGAAACATTGCCAAGGAAGTTTTAAGTATACAGGACATTTTTGAGGCCGTAAGGATTTTTTGGTTACAAAATCAGTGATCTTTCCTTGAAGAATTCTAGAAACAACATCCTCTGGATACGTGTTTTCAAGAAGAATAGATTTTATTTTCCCTAGTTCCAAATTTATTTTAGATTTTGAACAGATACAAAGTGCTCTATGAGCAAGTGTTCTGATGAAGTTGACTTTTTTTTGCATGCATAGAGAACTTTTTCAGGCAATGAAATCTTAAATATAATAAAGATTAATTAGATAATTAATTAATCAATTAATTAATTAATTAATTAATTAGATATAATAAAGACATTCTTATCACAAAACCTCATAAAGAATCTGGGGTCGTAATTCTTAACAGAAATGACTAGATCAGTAAAACGTGTGATATATTAAATAACCCAGACAAATTTGAAAATTTAGGCAGTGTTGAAAACCATGACAATACCTTAAAAATTGAAGCTAAATTACAACTTAGAGATTTTTAACGAAAGTGGGTTAAGTAGCGAAATTGATGATCAGATTCATCCTACAGGTTCCCAACATCCATGTATGTATGGTTTACCTAAAACACATAAGAACAATACTTCAGTTTGGCCTATTTTATCCATGATTGGTTCTGCTCATCATAAATTGGCTAAATGGCTTTCTAAACCTTTAGAACCAGTCTGGAAAATCTATAGCGAAACCTGTATCAAAGATTTTTTCACTTTTGCAAAATTCGTTCAAAATCTCAAACTCGATTCTCGTGAGGGGGTTATGTGTTCTTTTGACATAACCAGCCTTTTCACTAATGTCCCCCTGGATGGGATGATAAAAACATGTGCCGATGCTTTGTACAGGGGAAAGGTTCAACAGCCCTCTGTCCCAGAGGAGATCTTTGTTGAGTTGATGGAATATGCCACTAGAGGTGTTGAATTCAGTTTTAACAATACAATGTATCGACAAAAGGACGGTGTGGTAATGGGCAGCCCCTTGGGTCCAACATTGACAAATATTTTTGTTGGCTTTCATGAGGAGTATTTTCTAAATGAAAAAGAAAACAACCAAAAGATGTCCGTTCACTTTCAGTATGTCGACACTTTTGCCATCTTTAAAACAGAGCTGGAATGCGACAGGTTTTTCCAAAAACTTAACCAGTTACATCCAGCTCTCAAGTTTTGCTACATGTTTCATATAAATAGGTTGCCATATACATATACTTTCCTTTCCGACGATGCATACTCTGAAGAGTGTCAGACGAAAAAAGCTTTTAAGTATGTTTTTAGCGCAATGTCACAAATTTTCTAGGCAATTTTGAAATAAGTGGCTTAACTAACAAGATTTCCATCGATTACGTCCTTTTTCTGTTCACAGGACAATGCAAAGGTTGCTGTTCTTGGAGCTGCAGGAGGAATTGGTCAGCCATTGGCATTGCTCCTTAAGCATTCACCAATGATTTCACAGCTGGCACTTTATGATATTGTTAATACACCAGGTAATCCTGTTGTTATTTACATAAGCGTTAATTTATTCTAGTTAAAAATATATGTGTATATATATAATTCGTCACCAGCTAGAATAACACTATTCATTATAATTCAAATACTTGAAGATTTAAGTCGAAACATTAAATGAAAGTCTGTTGAGTTAATGGAGAGAAAAGGTATATATGTATGTATATTCTTCAAAAAATAAACATCTATGTTTTGAATAATTCTTCAAATTGCTTTTCATACAAGTTAGGATATATATTCATAGCAACCTCCTGTCTTGTGAGACAATGGCATTTGGCACCTAGTTTGTTGCACTACAGCATCTGCTGTGGCTATACAGTCCAATTCTGGATTTGCAGCTTCATTGGCATTTACTGCAGGTGGTAATCAGTGGTAGGGATGGTGGGGGCAGCAGGCATGAACTGTATCCTCTGTTGCCTGCTTGTTCTCTTTTCTTCCCACTTTCTCTTTTCACTTCTGCTGATGTGATACCATCCTTGACCTTTGCTCTCCAGGCAGCACTGTAAGATGTCTATCAAGGTCTCTTTCTTGGATGCCTTCAAGCATGTCTTACAGGTGTCCTTGTAGCAGAGGATGGTTCGTCCGGTTGGTCGTGTTCCAGAGGGGAGCTCACCTTGTAGGATACCCTCTGGGATGCGACCGTCTTCCATCCTGCAAACATAGCTGAGCCAATGCAGACAAGACTCTTGCATTTGTGATGTGATCTTGCCAGGTAATGCCGAGGAGATGTCTGAGGTTATGGATGTGGAAGACATTCAGTCTTCACTCTTGGTGTGAGTACAAGGTCCAGGACTCACTGCCGTAAAGTTAAGTGCTCAGCACGCAGGCCTGGTACACATTCATCTTCGTGTTGACTGTTAGTATGGTGTAGTCCCACACTCTCTTTGTTAGGCGGGCCATGGGAGTGGCTGCTTTGCCTACCCTCACATTTGGCTCCACGTCCAGAGACAAGTTGCTGGAGATGGTGGAGCTGAGGTAGGTGAACTTGTCTACCACTTCCAGGGTGTGGTTGCTGATGGTGATTGTGGGGTTGGTGCTGACATCTTTGCCCATGATGCTGGTTTTCTTTAGGCTGATGGTGAGAGTGAACTATGTGCATATGTCTGCAAAACAGGAAATGAGTGGCTGAAGAACTTCCTCAGTGTGCAACGAGAGCAGCATCATCTGCAAAGAGCATCTCTAATGAGCAGTTGGAGCACCTTTGTCTTTGCTCTGAGACGTGCAAGGTTTAATAGTTTGCCATCGTTCCTAGTGTGGAGAAAGATGTCGTCTTTGATGCTGCCTGTAGCTTTTCCACATGAGAGTGAGTCGATGGCCTTCCTCAGTTTGTCAGTAGTGAGTGGTGAGTTGAGCTTGTCGATGGTGGGCAATGGCATGGTGTTGTCGATGGCTTTGTCACTGACGACGTTTTCCCTGGAGTACAGTTATTCGTAGTGCTCAACCCATCTCTCCTTTTGTTTGCTTCAGTCCTTGATGATCTCTCCAGATGTGGAATTAGGCTTTGGAGAAACATTCCCGGGGTTCTTGCATTAGCACTCCTGATGTGTTTACACAGTGTCACAGTCGGCACCGTGGTAACTGTGCATGAGAAGCACGTGGTTCAGCATAGCTCTCCAGGTGATGACAAAGTCCAGCTGATGCCAATGCTTGTATCTAGGATGTCTCCAGGATCTGTGGTGTGGCTTGGTGTCATAGTAGGTGTTGGTTATGCACAGATTGTTGTAAGAGCAGAGCTCGAGTAGCTGCTGGCCATTCTCATTGAGCTTGCCAATGCCAAAGTGGCCAGTGCAATGTGGCAAGGAGCTGTGGTCTGCAACACTCTCCAAAACTTCAGAGCTCCCAGTGTGAAGCTCACATTCTATTACTCCAGGTTTTTGGGGGAGAGGGATGAAGATTGATTTGCTCAAATCCCAAATAGATTTCATTAATACATTCTGTGACCATTTCTATTCCGAAATCTTCCAAAGCTGTAATCATTTCTGTTATAACCTCATCTGGTCCTGCTGCCTTATTGCTTTTCATCCTTGACATAGCCATACGTACTTCAGATGTTAAAATCATCGGGCCCTCAATATTCTGCATAATTATTGATTTCCGGCCTCTGTTGCCTTGAGAAAGATCATAGATATACTCAGTCCATCTTTCCAGTATTGCTGTCTCATCCAAGATGGTATAACCGTTTTTTGCTTTAATACAACCTTAAGATGAGCAAGTTCTTTTCCCACCAATTTCATTTATTTCCTGTGCATGACTGCTGAGTTAGATTTTTCCTACCTTTCAATTCAAGTTTCATTGAACAAATTTTGCGAATTTTAAGGGCCTGGCTATATGGAATTGCCTTTTTCATGTACCATGGATGACATGGTAGTTTTTGAAGGTATTGGTGGGTGTCAGTTTCCTTGTAGTAAAGGTCAGTTTCCAGTTTTTCATCTGTTTTTGTGACCTGAACATCAAGAAAACTGACTGTGGAACGTGAATAGTGGCTGGTGAACTTGATGGTATTATGAATGCTATTCATGTGTTCTATGAAATGATTGAGACTAAATATACTACATGTCCAAATAAAAATATATCATCTATATGTCTTAACCAAACCAAGGGTTTAAATTAGATTCAAGGGTGCAGGGGTGGATTCAAATTATTTTCTAAAACTAGCTTTGCTGAAGTAAGTTATGTATACTGGCTTTCGTCCATATGCTGCAATGTCTCCTGAAGTGATGTTAATCCATCCCCGTGTGGGATGTTGCGGTAAAGACCTACAACATCTGCTGTGCACAGAATAGCATCCTCCAGAAGAGGACCAAGCTCCCCTATATATGACAAAAATGATCGATGCCCCTAAGAAAAGAAAAACTTTTTCTGACTAATGGATTATGAATGACGTCTAGGAAATGTGAAATGGCTTCATTGGCACTTGAACGGTAAGAACTTACAGGGCTACTTACTACACTACTTGAACCTTTGAATTTTATGAAGGAGATAAAATCTTCCTAGTTTGCTTTCTGTAGGCTTCATAAACCTAACTAAATCATGGCTAAGTTTACTGGCTTGTTCTAAACTTTCTAACGTCGCCGACTAGCCCCTCTAACTGTTCATTTGGATCCCTTTCCACCTTTTCATACATCTCTGCACTATAAGCTTCCAAAAGATAATCCTCCCTATCCCATACCACTACAGCTGATCCCTTGTCTGCTTGCTTGATGACTACACAAGTGCCCCATCTAAGACTGTTTAAAGCTACCTTTTCTTCTACACTAAGATTACTAAAATTCTAATATATTATATATTTGTATATAAACTATGGACCGTAGTACACTATCATTGAAGAGTACTCAGTAGGTCTATAGATTTACAGCAAAGTGTAGAAGGGAAAGTACTCATATTACAAGATTTTTTTGTAACTCCTGAGTTTCACACTGTGATGGACCATCATCAGACGAAATTGTATACGTAGATAGATATATAGACATTGAGATATGTGTTTATTAGACATATTTCTTTATTATGTTGATTATCAACATTATTGCAAAATGTTAAGATGTCTTTTCTCCAGTTGTTTCAATGGACTTGAGGTTTTGACAGTATCAAAGTCTAAAGTTGGCTTCTTAGCTCGGCTGTCAAGGTTTTTGTCTCTGTGATAACACTGCTTTCTGATTCGTTTTGAAAATTAACCATCCCTTTCTAAGCTGTTATATGGCTCAAACTAACGTTTTAGCATTCATAACACAGTTTTATTCATGTGAAGCATCGAAACCTGATGTTATTCCAGGCATTGTTCTCAAGACATGTTCTCCTAAGTTATTTCCTGTCTTTCTTAAGTCTTGTCTAAGGTATATCCTTGAATGTTATTTCCTTCCTCTTGGAGATTTCAGGTGTGATTCTTGTCTTGAAGAACTGTGATGAATGGCCAGATGGGCTGCAATGAAAGTTGACTTGTTCTTCATTTCAGGAGTTACCTAAAAGCAGAGACTGATCTTTGTCTCTACAAATCAACCAATTGCTTCCGTATCATATACTGTTTTCACATCTGGTCAGATGCCCAGTCTGACTGTCTTACTCTGCAGGATTCTATCCAACGTTGAATTTGTATTGTTATTAGCCATGATCTATTCTGCAGAAAACATTCCGTCTTATCATACTGCTGTGGCTTGCTTGGCCCTTTTCTGCAAGTTATTCCATTGGCATATATTGTTGAGAGACATTCTCCCATCTTGTGCCATCTTTAATAACCCTTCAGTGATCTTTAAGAACCATCAGTGTTCAGTCTGCAGGAAAAACTGAAAATTACATTCAAATCCTTTTGTGATGTTTCTTCCTCGACCTCAGTCCCAGACCATTTCATCATGGCTATTACTCTTGGTTATAACGGAATGCCTTCAATTATTTTTTCTGTGATTTTTGACAAAAGAGTAACAAGCGTACATTGTGTTTTCATACAATACAATGTTTCTTCTGAAGTTTCTATTAGTAAACTTTAATTTCATCCATTTTTTACATGGATATGCAGGAGTAGCAGCTGATCTGAGTCATATTGAAACTGGTAGTGCTGTTACATCTCATCAAGGTGGAGAGGAATTAGAAGCATGTCTGAAAGACTGTCAGTTAGTTTTGATTCCTGCTGGAATGCCACGAAAACCAGGCATGACAAGAGACGATTTGTTCAATACCAATGCCTCCATCGTAAAGACCCTTGCTGATGCAGCAGCTAGGTAGACTGATATATTTATATCTGTTCTTATTGTGATTTTAATGTTTTCAAATTGTGTGCGTATTTGCCTTTGATATTAAGTGTAACAGTAAGCAATAACAAACAATTTGGAGGCAATTCTGTTCTGTTGGTTTGACATTACTACGCCTTTTGCATTTGCAAAGAGTGAGCCAAGCTCAGGATTTTGCACTGCAATTCACTCACCAAGTATGCAATGTCATTTTCTGTTGGTGGGATCGAATTCAGATCATTTCTATGATTGTTTCTTTAATGTGGATTCACTTGGGTGCAGGGGTGGCTAGAGAGCAAAATACGTCGATAGTACAAGGAAATATTTTCTGTACCATGCCCTGAATGTTTTGGTTACACCCATTTTGGCAAAACCAATGAACCTTTTTTGTATTTAAATTATCTTATCATCTGAGTTGTTATCACTGTTCTTTGTACAACTTTTAAAGATGTAAACAGTGTTGCCACTTTGATATCACTTTTAAGAACCATGCCTGACGCTTTTTTAACAAGAAAAAGTAGCAACTTTTAAGGTTCTGATTGGTCATTGTATATTCACTGCAATTGTTCCCGGGGTAACAATTTTAAATGTCAGTTTTTCTGCTAATTGAAATACTTTTTTGAAATTCATGAAAAGGTTTTGCAAGCAATAAACTAATATGCAAGGGTTTGGGGTGTATCTAAAGTTTATGAAAATTGAAAATCAGAGGCGACTCCAGCAACTGCTTAGATAGGTTTGAGAAGTCCATCTAAAAGCCAATAGAACTCTCCAGACAGTATAGAATGCTATAGAAAACTGTAAAACATTCTAGAAGCTTTTAGAACAAAATTAAATCAAATGGAACTTTCTAGAAGCTTCATGTAAATATTGCATCAGTATTTTTCCTCAGCACAAGGTTTCTAGACGATTCTCAGTATATATATATATATATATATCACTTTGTAGAAGGTTCCAGTTGTCCATAATATCCACGTTATCGGAATGTTAGACAGCTTGATTTTCAAAGTAGTTGATAAATTGATAGCACATTTTGGTTTGGTTCTTTCACTTACTATTTAAAGTCGTTCTGCCACACTACTAATAGGTTCGTGTGCCTCAGTTGTTGTTGCTGCTGCTGCATGCAGTGGTTTTGAAACTAAAAAAATTTTCTTCCACATTTTTAACATGGCAAACAGAGGTTATGTGATATAAAATATTTTGTTCATTGTTTGCCTAGATCATGCCCAGAAGCGATTTTGGGAATTATCACTAATCCGGTAAGTTTTGTTTGCATCAGAGTTGTATTTTAAATCCACTTGTGTTCTTGATAAATTGCCAATGCGTGTTAATGTACAGCTGACCGTTTGAGCATTTTGCAAACCTGTGCCGTTGTCCTGGTAATTGTTTATTTTCGAGAGTGTGCTGCAGTAGTTTTAAAATAATCAAAGGTTCCCTCCAAGGACCCAGTAGGTGTACTTTGTTCTCACAAAGTTACAGGTATGCTATTTTATCTTTGCGAACATTTTCGCGTTTGCTGGCAATTCAAGCTAATCAAGATATTTCTGGACCATATGTACAGCTGGAAAGTCATAAATGAATTTGTAATCTTGATTCTTAATTTCGTTCCTGATACAACAACCAACTGCACATTTTATTTGTGCAAAATCTATGCATTTGGGCACAATTGATATCATTTGAATGATACTAGTTTTCATATAAATGTGCAAGGTTAAAATACATCCCACAGATGTTCATTTGGATAATTGGCATTGTACGTTTGTACAAGCTATTTGAATACCTAACCAATATGTGTAAAATGTAAGATCCCCTTGTTAATCTTGAGCTGTTATTTATATATTTATCCATACTGCATATCATACTGCATATCATACAGTCTTGTAAAAATTTATTTTCATAGTTTAGATTAAGTTATTTGTGTGATTTGACTATTTATACAGGTTAACTCTACAGTTCCAATTGCCTCTGAAATATACAAAAAACATGGTGTTTATGATCCTTTGAGGTAGGCCCTGTCTTATTTCAATAATCAATGTGGATTTTTTATTCTTTTTTGCTGTTCGTGTTCTTACTTATACATGCTGGCCCTTTGACAATTTATTAAATTGCATTATGCCCTATAGATGACGTAAACAATACTTGAGTAGAGGCAGTGTCCCGTTGGCTGTGTCTTATTTTGGATTTACTTGTGGTTGTCAGGGTCAGTTAAAATTCCTCTGGAAATCGCATTGACCAAGTGTAAACACTACCTGATATTTGCATTTAGGTCTAATGTATATCCTTTACATTTTTTTGAGATTTTTCGCACGTTTTTGTTGTTGCTGTTTTATTAGAAGGTAGTACGTTGTCTTGTCTGCCTGCTGTGCATGTGACATGCGTGTTTGAATGAAAGCAATGTCATGTGTTTTCTGCCTTTTTTTTAGAAAATCTATTCACGTCTACGCCCATGTTAGTATGTAAGCTATTGATTTGGCACTCACGCTACCTTCGTATTGTTTTGAAGTCGTCTAAACCGCATCCAACCCCATAAGGATCATGATATCCTCCCTTACGAGCTGCTGGAGATTCAGCAACCATTGCTGTTCTGACATACCCAGACTGAGGTGTAGTTACTGTAGTATAGAGAAGCAGTCACACACTGTGGATGTACGATGTTTGTTAAGGACACTAGCGTATGTATTGTGCTGTATGTGTATTTTCTTGCTGTCTAGGATATTTGGTGTCACCACACTGGATGTAGTAAGAGCAAACAAATTTGTATCAGAGTTGAAAGTAAGTCTGTAATCTGTTGTTTATCATTTTCTGATTTTAGTTACATCACACGTTTCACACAAGTTCTAGTTTTGTTGTGCTCGAATGAACCTGGTAAAATGGTTCTCTGACTGCTTTTCACTGTGTTATTACTTCGTTTGTTCTCAGGGTTTTTTTTGTGTAATTAATTCACTGTTATTGTCATTTACATAAAGGGGTTAGATGTAGCAAAGACAAATGTTCCTGTTGTTGGAGGCCACTCAGGAATTACTATTTTACCTTTACTCTCACAGGTACTGGTTTTGATGATTTTTTATTGCTATTTTTACAATATTCAACTACGGTAATACTCTTAACATTTTGTCATCTAAACATGAAGGAGACTAGATTCATTCATATACTTGCGTTGTTTTTAATTATTTTTCCTTAAACTTTCAAATTTGGTTCCATGTTAAGTTCTTTGTGGAAGTGCCTCATGTCATAACCTACGACGATACTTTCCTCTGTTATATTATATCTGTTTTAGTTGAAACAGCAAAGTATTGTTGATATGCAGAAGACGTGGCTCCCACTAAAACACTTATGCTAGTAGGCGCGGTCAATAGTTCATTCTTTTTCTTTTTTTCTTTGTCTTCTACATTTTCGTAAACTTTTTTACCCTACCATAGTATGTAGTTTCAACCTTCTGCTTGAGGTAACCGTGATATTGTCTTGTATTTCTTTGAATCCATTGTCATTATTCGCCGTCTTGTCCTTTCCGTGTTTTGATTTATTACAACATTGGAGGTGGGACACTCGGGACTTGATTTCTTTCCATATTTGCACTTCAATTACAGTAAGCTTTTGTAGGAGAGGGGGGTGCCCTTTTCTCGTTTATTTAAGAAGTGTTCTCGGGTTTGAAGAGTGGATACAGGGTTATAATGAGAAATCTGCAAAATATATGAGTTTTCCATGAATAAGGTAAAGTTTGTTTATGGCAGATACCTCATTTGGTGTTGGTTTCAGTAACTTAACTTACAATTTCTTTCAGACTACTCCAAAAGTCAGTTTTACAGATGAAGAAGTAGAGAAACTGACAGATCGCATTCAAAATGCTGGCACAGAAGTCGTAAATGCTAAAGCTGGAGCGGTATGATGAATTTTTAACTTCTCTTTGGAGATAACATGTTATATATATTCTCGATAGAGATGGATGGTCATCTCTCTTACTTTATACTCTCAAACTTATTTGTCCACACAACCGAAGCCGCTTTATTAGTTTTTTTCGTTTTCTTAGCGTTTTTCGGTCTGGACAGTCACAGTTCTTAGTCAGATTGAACGACAGCTGCTATGCAATACACTTCAGTCATAGTATAAAGCAGTTGTATTTTCGGAATCTCGACAATTTTGCAGGTTTCAATAGTCACAGAGCACGCAGAAGGAGAACTCTTGATCACTTCTTGGGATGCAACTTTTGAGAGAGTGAGAGTTACGTTTTGAAATCGAGGCTGCGTAAACCAGAAAAGTTTTCTCCGTGATAAGTTGACAGTGAGATTAAAGCTGAGCCATCGTATTATTGTGAAGATGTTTGGAGAAACGAAGAAAAGGACCAAAAGTTATCATTATGCAGCAGTTAACTGCCAGAATGATATTATATCAGACTCCAAGCAGTATGATTAGCCTTCGGGTCTATTCTCGCGATCTCGATTCTACGTTGGTTTTCTTCACCTTGATGTGTTGAATACTTTCATGTGTTTAATACTTTGATGTGTTTAATACCTTGATGTGTTTAATGCCTTGATGTGTTTAATACCTTGATGTGTTTAATACCTTGATGTGTTGAATACCTTGATGTGTTTAATACCTTGATGTGTTTAATACCTTGATGTGTTTAATACCTTGATGTGTTTAATACCTTG
>JANTCA010010902.1:0-27353 GCA_024741275.1 Chironex yamaguchii | reverse complement strand
GGGGTTGAAGCTTCAGCTGGGGTAAATTGTCAGTTTTATGAGAAACCAAGACTTTCTCAGTACCAATGATTTTTTCATCTCTGATAAAATTTTGTGTTGAATTTCCTAGAGAGCAGAAGTTTATTCATAACAAAAGATGATGGTCAAATTCAACAACCAATTTTTGTAATATATTTCACAAATAGAGGAAGTAATGCAAGTGGTTTTAGCTTTTTTGTAGAAATAGACACAGCATATAGTACAAGTTCCTTTATTGAGGTTAAAATCTGCGAATTTCTTATCATTTGGGTCAAGTACTGAAAGTTTATTAATCAATTTCAATCTCCCAGCTAAGGATTTAGAGTATTCATATTTGGTCTTTAGTTAAGGAAGTTTCATTACTGAGCCTAAAGGAGCGCGAGAAGATTGCAGATAACAATTCCAATCAGGCAGACCTCGAATCTGGTGTGTACCACAAACTTTTTTCAGCAAAAATTTTTATTTCACTGTGCTCACTTCATCGCATACTTGTAGTCCTACAGGGTTTAAGCAAAGCAATGCAAGAGGTGGATATCAAATGGATCACGATATCTGGAGAAATGGTTGCTATGAGAAAGCTCCTGAATGAGCTGGAAGTAAAAGAGATATTGGAGACAGCAGCAGACCTATGTCATTCAAATGGCATCTCTAGCATGCGTGAAGATCCACTGCACTTAACAGGAAATTCACCAAAGCAAGTGATAAGTGAAAAAGGCCTTTATGAACACTGCGAGACCCTGAAAAATGCAGTCGTTCCACTTATTTTAAAGGAGCTGGACAGATGCTTTTGCGATACAACATTGGGTGTACTGGCAGCAATGGATTCTTTGGATGCCAGCAAAGAAACCTATCTATATTACACGACCAGTTTGCCTCTTATAGAGGAAATTTGCGCAATGCACTGCTGTCGATAGGCAGACACTCAAACCTGAATTTCAGTAAAATAGTCATTGAATCTGGAAACGCGATCCATTTTGAATTTTATACAAATTTGACCAAACTTTTACAGATATCAAAAACAATCCCTGTGCAATGGAGCTTCAGTGCAATGAATCGAATTTTATCCCACCCTCCGAATTGGTTAAATTCAGCTAGAGCTAGCGACTTCATGCTTCTTTCGATGAACAAAGATATCCTCAAATCTCTTGATTTAGATGATGTTCGCAACCACTGGGCTCAGCAAAAGAAAAGAGCAGTTCCTTTCTCTTAATTTGAGCGAGTATACTGCGTTAACCCCAATTTTGTGACCAGAGAATGAACTATTTCACTGCTACTATAAGTGGTGTTTGTTCTGTTAATGTCGATGTTCTTAAATACTGTAATGCATTGCATATTAAGCTTAAATATTGTTTTGTTTGCTTAAAAGAATACAGAAGTTTTTGTAGAAAGCAAAAACGACAACATGTGAAGTTATTTTGGCTCTTTTAAAACTGGATTGGAAACTTTTAATCTGAAATTGTTGGGGGCCCCCCTTGCCCCCCCTAGTGTCTGCCACTGGCTTTGATCCAGGAACTATCAAGTCATTATACGTTTTTACCCAATTGTCCTGTTCTGTGCTCCCAAATGACCCAACTAACTTAACATCCTGACCTGAATGGTACATTTTATGTGATATTACTGAAGATACTTTGTAGCTCATATGAACTTTTCTATATTGGTAATAATTGTTAAATGAGAAATGGAGAGTGCAGGCCTGTCCCTGCAGTCTATATAATTGTCTTGTAATTTTTTATACAGGTGCATTAATTTCTGTCAATTCAACCATTAGAATATCACTCATTGTTTTGCTAGTTACTACTGTCACAATCTTTATATAGCAATAAAAAAGGAGAAAAGCTTTTGCAGATGTAACTGGATTTGGTACCAATGAACCATATGGTTTTGATCATTGTTTCAAACATAGAACAAGGACAAAGGAGAACATTTTAGAATACATGAAGTGGTGTGGTTTATACTATTGCCTTAAGCGATCATGATAAGGATATTTTGTTTCAAGTCATCTTTACTATCTGTACTTCAGAAAGCCCAAAGAAGAATTAAGTGAACATCAAGGCAAGAAGACTAGTATATGATTATGAATTTTGTTACTTGCTTTCTGAAGAATATGTGTCATTTGGGCCTTCTGGACCAACAGTCTTCAACTTATGATTTGGTTTTGAAAATTAAATAAATTTGAATGAATATGCAAAGAGTTTTAGAAAACAAAAAATTGGTTACTAATTCCATTTTGATGTTTTCCTCATACATTCTCAAGAAAGTTTATGACAATACTTTGTTGAAACATGATGTTTAGGCTGTCGCTTGTCAGTAGTGTTCTTGCAAAATTGCAAATAACAAGTGTCTCTTACAAAGTGTAGTCCATCAAATCCAAGTTTGCATACGTACGAAGAACTAGTCCTTATGCTGTAGTGACATTTCAAGCCTGAGCCAATCATCATTACGGAGTTGCACAAGTTCTGGACCAGCAGTCAAGGCAATTAAGAGTCTATTTCTGAATTCATTGTAAGCTTCAAGCACCTGGCGTCCACCTGTTCATTAAGGAGCTTTCTCTCCAAAGCCATGAGAGATCGTTTGGTGTCCAGTCTCCATTCCCGGATGTCCAAAACTTAGTGTCATCTGTTGACAATCCATGATCTCTAGCTTAAGAGGGCCCATGATAAATGCATCACCGATGAACTTGCAATGCACAGTTTTGTTCCTCAGAGGTTCCTCTTCCCCAAGAAGCGCATTGTCTTGGGACTTCCAGTACGAAGCCTTCCCAGAGGCATTCCACACCTTCGCAAATGCAATGTCAATACTGTAGTACTTCAGGCCATCTCGCCAACATCTGCAAGTTTTGCGATTCCTCCTGTTATCACTGTAACTGGAAAGGCCATCTTCAAAAGGTCTGTCCTCATGGAGCAGCCTCGTTTTCATGCTCATCGAATTAGACAAAGCCTTGACCAAGCAAGCGGGAATTTCGAAGACCCAGAAAGGGTAAGCAACAATATGTCCAAGCCGCATTGGAAACTGCGACAAGTCAGGACGAAGAACAGCACGTGAGTTTCTCGTTTGGGCTGTATGTTGTTAACAGTAATCATCCACACGTTAACATCAATGTGTGTGGTATGGACATAGATACGGAAGTGGATATGGGTGCTTCCCAGTCCACAGTCTCTGAGAAACTGTTTAAAGACAATTTGTCCATGTTTACCCTTTGCCCAGGAGATTTTATGTAGTTTTACGTAGTTATACTTGTGAAACATACCACTATGTGGCAGTATTCAAGTGCCTGTAATTTATGACAATAATGTACCAGTTATTCTAGACTTATTGGTTGTGAAACGGGATCAACCCTCATCATTAGGCAGGGACTGGCTATCAGTTATTAAGCTCGATTGGAGCACTATGCTTGCTGTATTTGATGGTGGTGAGGGCACCAGTAATAAGAACAGTAACGTTGTACCCTCGTGTGTAAATTATCCTCCGGAATTTAAGGCTTTATTGCAGCAACATAGCCATTAATTTAGGCTTGAGAAGTCTGGTATTAAGGGTTTTGTTGCCAGTATTAAGCTTAAACCAGAAGCAGGGCCAGTTTTTCTGCAAGCTAGGCCAGTGCCTTATACTCTTAGTTCAGCTGTAGAGACAGAGTATGACTGATTAGTACAGCCCTACATACTAGAACCTGTGACATATTGTCAGTGGGCCTCACCAGCAGTCCATGTCAGAAAAGTGGCAGGCAAAGTAAGGGTATGTTGTGTTGGTAAGCAAGTCAATGACCTGATTGAGAATGATGGGTATAAATTGTCTAATGTGCAGGACATGCTGGCAAAATTATCCTATCAAGTACATCCTAAGTGGTTTTCTGCTATTGATCTTGCTGCAGCACTTAACCAGTTATTTTTAGATGAGCCTTCACAAAAGGTTCTAACATTGAATACTCACAAGGGACTACTGAGTGCAAAACGACTTTGTTTTCGTGTAAAGGCAGCACCTGCAATATTCCAGGCTACCATGGACAAACTTTTGGTTGGTTTAGATATTGTATTCTGGTACATTGATGATGTTTTAATTGCCAGTGACACTAAAGAAAAGCACTTGAAAGTTTTGACTGAGCTTTTTAATCCGTTTGAAAAAATGTCGGTTTGAATGGTGACAAATGTCAATTTTTCAGAGCCCAGTTGCAATACCTGGGTCACGTTTTGTGTAAGGAGGGCATTAGTACAATATACAAGATTGAGGCTATGCAGAAGGCACCAAGGCCTAGTAATATGACTGAACTTAAACGTTTCTTGGGTATGGTAAATTTTTATGGACAATTTATTCCCAACTTAACAACGGAACTCCACTCTTTGTAATCTTTGCTCCAGCACACAGCTGAGTGGAACTGTACACCGCAGTGTGAGGGAGCTTTTGAGTATGCTAAACAAGCTCTGGTTGGAGACAAGGTGCTTGTTCACTATGATGTGACTAAGCAGTCATGTTAAGTGTAGATTCTAGTCCTTGTGGGTTAGGGGCAGTTATAAGCCATATTGAACCTGATGGCTCCGAATGCCCAATTGCATATGCTTCATGTACATTAAGTGCAGCAGAGAAAAACTATACACAGATTGAGAAGGAGAGTTTGGCCATCAGTTTTGGTGTAAAAAAAATTAATCTGTACTGCTATGGTCATCATTTTACATTAGTGACAGATCATCATCCTTTGACACACTTATTTGGCCCCAAAACAGGTTTCCCAGCATTGGCTGCTGCTTGTATGCAGCTGTTCATTGTTGTTGTCCGCATATGATTATGATATTGTCTACAGGTCATCTACTCACAGTGCAAATGCTGATATGCTTAGTAAGTTGCCAATTCAAGATTCCTTTGAAGCTCAAGTAGACAACGAAGGCATTTACCACACTGGTCTACCCGACTTACCAGTAACTAGCCAAAAGATAAAGCATGAGACGAGACCCCCATTCTGTCTCAAGTGTATGATCTCGCCTTGTCAGGCTGGCCACATCATTATGATAGCTCTGCTTTAAGACCATATTGGACACGTAGGGATGAGTTATTTGTTGAAGATGGATGCCAACTGTGGGGCAATCATGTAACAGTCCCAGGGGCCTTACATTCACAAATTTTAGAAGAACTGCATTTTAGCCATCCAGTTATGTGCAGAATGAAAGCATTGGCACATTCATTTGTATGGTTGCCTGGCCTTGATTATGCAATCGAAGACATGATGTGGACATGTTCTGCATGTGCATATTCTCAGGCCTTGCCAAAATCATCTCCATTGGTGTTATGGCCTTGGGCCACAGAACCATGGCAACGGGTCTGTTTAGATTTTTTCGAGCTAAAAGGTAGGCAATTTTTGCTTGCTGTGGACAGTTACTCTAGATGGATAGAGGTTATTCCTATGACCACCACTACAGCTTCTGGAACTATTTGTGCATTTTGTTCCATGCTTGCACGTTATGGCCTATGTCATCAGGTAGGCCTAGTAACAGACAATGGACCTTAATTCATATCAGATGAGGTCAAGCTATTTTTACAATACAATGGGATTAAGCATACCCTATGTCCTCCATATTGGCCCAGCAGAGAAACATGTACAAGCGGTCAAACAGATGTTAACAAAAGTAGATGATGAACAACCTCGCCATCACAAACTTAGTGATTCATTATTCTGATACTGTGACTTACGTCGAAGCACTACTGGACAAACCCCTGCTCAGTGTTTCTGAGGTGAGCTCCCACAATTAGGCTGAGTTTAGTCAAACCTTCAGTCAAGTGATGTGTAGAAGAAAGGATGCTTCTATACATAGGGGAGACAGAAGTTCACCTGTAGTGTGCCAGTTTATAGTTCATCAACATGTGTTAGTAGGAAATAATAGAGGGGGAAGGAACATTGGATACCAGGCACAGTGTTTAAGGTAAAAGGACCATGTACTTACATTGGGAAAGTACCAGGTAATAGCCAACGCTTTGTACATATTGATCATTTAATTCCAGGCCATACCCTTCCTATTCCTTCAGTAGATGTACCGATTTCTCCTTCAGCAGATGTAGATGTGTCATCTCCTATAGTTCAGCCAGAAGTACTGCTAGCGCAGGCAGATGACAGGAGTGACCAGACTCCTAATGATAGTCCTACTGGAGAAAGTGATAACAAGCCCAATGAGACTCAAGACACCACGAGCAGTCACAAAAGTAGAAGTATCAATACAACCAGAACTGGCAGAATAGTGAAGCCTCCTGAAAGGCTTGATTTGTAATATTTTTGGCAATATTTAATTGTGCACACTTATGTAACTATTCATCATAGATATGCTTATATATCTTAATATGTATTACAGCATATCTAGGAGGGAGGAATGTTGTAATATGATAAGATCATTTTGATTACTAAGCAGTTTGATAAGACAAAGGTGATGCAAAAGATTACACCACACTGGTGCAACTGTAAGTAGCCAATCATGTGGTTAATTATCTTAATATAAATATCACTGTAAATGCAATAAATAAGGAGAGTCTGTAAGCATGTGAGAGTTTCCTAAGAGAATAAACTATACAGAAGAAACTACTGCTAGTATCTCTGTGTTCTCTCTGGATCATTTGGCACTTGGCGTTTCTCCAGATTAAATGGTATAAAGAGATACAACAGTATATTAGGTTGTTTCTGATTTGAAGACACTGCAGAATATTCACCAGTTTTCAATGGGAAAAGGTAGATGTCAAAAGATAGATTTTTATATAATTTGAAATCTTCAGTTAGAAGTTATTTCAGACTCGGAAAGCTATCTGGAGTTATGTAATTGATTATGGTCATATCGTGTGCAGTGTAAAACTGATGCTCCAAACCGAAAACTATGGAAGAAGTCTCAGAAAATACGGCCCTCAGTCCCGTGCAGCCCTTAAATGGGCAGAGGGTGCTAAGAATCCCACGGTTGGCAAAAACAAATAGTAATAGGAAATTCAAAAAGACTCATAAAAATTGGTAGCCTGAACCTTGGAAGTATATGTGGAAAGGGAACTCGCAGACATGATGGAAAGAAGGAAGCTGGATATTTTATGTGTTCAGGAAACAAGATGGAAAGGGAACAAGGCAAGAGAGCTTGGGGGAGGATTTAAGTTATTCTACAGTAGTGCAGATGAGAGAGGAAGAAGTGGAGTAGGTATTGTGGTGAGCACTCACCACAAAGACAACATCATTAGTGTGATAAGACAGAATGATAGAATGATGGTTGCTAAAGTGAAAATTGGAGAAATTATTTTCAATATAATCAGCGTCTATGCACCATAAGTTGGCCGTGAGGAAGAAGAAAGGACAAATTTTGGCAAGATCTAGGTGGCTTGTTTTCTGGCATACCTGATGATGAAAGAGTAACGGTAGCACGTGATTTCAACGGACATATTGGACTGAATGACTCAGCAGTTGAAAGGATTCATGGTGGTTACGGCACTAGAATGATTAATAACGAAGGAGTAAGACTGATTGACTTTGCAGTTGCATATGATATGGCAATATTAAATTCGTTTTATTGTAAGAAAGATTACACAACCAATCGGAGGTCATGAGACCAAACTGGATTACATTTTGTACAGAAGAGACCAAATGAACGAATTTAAGAACTGCAAAGTGATCAAAGGAGAAGCAGTTACAAAACAGCTCCATGCGGTTGTTGCAGAGATGAACATCAAGAAGGCAAGGAAAGGAAAGAAAAGATCAATACCGTAGGTTAAGTGGTGGAAAATGAATGATGCAGAACTGAGAGATAACTTCTGTCAAAGAGCATTAAGTGATATCGACTTGAAAGATGATGTAGAAGAATGGCGTCAGTAAATTCATTTTAGATACAAAGTGCTCTGTTTCAAATGATATTGTCCCTGATAAAAAACCTCTTCAGCTAAGATAAATCTTTGTTGTATGTGTCCATCCACCTCTGTCACTTACTTTGATCGTAACTTTTTCATCCAGAGTGAGGATATTCCAACTATCCTTTCCCCTCTTTCTGTGTTTTGTCATACCTTTATTCTCCAAACTTTTTTCCACAAACATATCAGCCTAAACATACAACACGTGTTTCGAAACTCACCTTCCTCTATCATTTACTTCATTCTCAGCATTCACAGTCAATTAAACTATGTGACAGCAAACAATGTGGCCTACTTGGAATGGTGAGAGTCTCACGGCCGCCTAGTTCGTACCACACTTAATCAAAGGACTGGTATGGAAGCGCAGCAAAGTTGAAAAAAGAGGTTATTGTTCAGTTTTATTCCGATCACGTGACAATGACCGTGCACATCCTGTTGAAGATGACAGTAGCTGCGAGTGAATTTTGTAAACACTTGTCGCCTTGGACGCTGGATAACGGGAATTGCGGGGACAGCTGCGCTCCCTGTCTTCCTTTTGCGGGGGCAGTGGGGACAGGTTAATGCCTCTTGTAGAAAAAAGCCGAAATTGTTGAATATTCGACTTAAAACAGTTAATTTCCATTTTGTTGAGAGTATGCCTATATACAAGTGGGAGTATCCTGTCGAGCATATAACTGAAGAATGATTTTAAAAAAATACCCAAAATAGGACAGTCGTGGGGACAAAATATTTCTCTTACTGACCTTACATAATAAAGGGTCTCTACTGGCCAATTTACTGCTATTTATAATATATCATACCTCACCAATGTTCCTTCTCTGATTTTCGTCTGATTAATAAATGATTTATTGAATCACTCGTGCAACAAGTTTTAAATGGGAAAGAACAATATATTGTATCCTGGCTACAGTACAAGCTAAGATGTCTTTTTATCTGGCTTTCGCTGCCACCTCGCACTTATGGTGGCCCCTGAGAATAGGTCTCAAAATGTCTCTTTGTAAATGCCTGACAATAACTGTGCTGAGTTTAATGTAGATCATACAGGAGATCAAAATGTATAGAGATATGGAAGCTTACCTGATATGGGTTTCTATATAAAACCTGTCCTAAACTGAAAGATAGTTGATATTTTCACTTAAGTATCTATGTAGCTACCTTGCAGGATGGTATCCTAAAATGGGGCTTTACTTATGACCGAGGAAATTGTGATGTTTTGCACGCCAGTCAACACGCTAATTATTGTGATAAAAAGTTTTGAAGTATGTTAGAAATATTAAAAAGTTTAAAATCTTTAGACAGATACCATTAATCCTGGAGCAAACCCTGTAAGCTTACTTGCAAAACGATGTTTTGGTGGGAACTTATTGGAGGGGTGGGCGTGTGCAGAGACAATTTATTGTGAGGCCCTATTGAGGACCTTTTTACTCCAGTTTAGAAGGTCGAAAGAATTACCGAAAAGGGGCCTTTCGGCAGATAAAATTGACCAGGCAATAACGATTTCTTTGCCATCATTTCATTGACGTTCAAATAAATAATCAGTTGTTTGGAGAAAAGTAGTCACTACACTTGTACCATACTTCATTCAAAAGTCAGCCTTCGAGGGGAGGCGGTTATTTTAAGGGGATCTATCCCTTGCAGTGTCGTTTGAAATAATCAACATGTAACAAAAATTATGGTTTTTGTGATGCTTTTGTCATAAAAGTTCTCGTTTCATTTATTTTTATCGCCAATGTTTTCAATTACAAGAAGTGATCACAGTTGTACACAACATGCCTTAAATAAGAAAACGATCGTCAGGTATTTGCGAAGAAATTTTGTACCTGTAAAAGTTGATAGTCTGTCAAACTTCTATAAAATTGAATATTGAATAAAATTGATAGATAGTCAAACATCTATAAAATTGAATTTGTTTTAAAGAGGCCTTTTAAAGAGCTCAAAAGTCTATCTAGACTTTAAGCTTAAAGTGGAGCTAGCTCCTCTAGAACAGCATCTAAATTGCTTTTATAGAAGAGAATCGTTGTCAGTGTTTTGAAATTGCAATGTGATGTGTACATAGTCAGTAACACGTGACCAACGAAATCAACCTCGAATCCTATACTATAAAAGTTTTCTTTGAACTTTGCGGCATTTCCAAACCAGTCCTTTGATTAACTATGTTCGTACTAAGGACCGCAGAAGTGTTAGTTACTCCCTGTTCGAATGTTGTTTTACAACTACTTCAAAAAAGCTCGAATTCAAGAATCTTCAGTTGTTCACGACTTGAAATTAGAATAGACACTGAATGCAACAGAAAGAGAGCATGGTCAGGTGAGGCCTTCAAAAGAGCAGTGTGTTACCAGAATATCTGATGTCAAAAACTATTAAAATAAATCAAGCACTAAGAAAGGAGTGCCAGTGACTAGGGCTTTTGTGAACAGAAATTCAGGGAATCACATTTTGATCCATGATCACTGATTTTGAGTATAGATTGAAGAAACGGTGTGCTTTGGCAAATGTAAAACGTTTTGAAGGTACGAATATGTGCCATGCAAGGGTACATTTGCCAAGCTCTTGAACGTATGAAAGAGATAACATTATAATACCATCGGAAACGAAGACTTTGCTAGAGTGGCATGACATTTCAGAAAATGTCAAACGTCTCAAGGCGTGCCACTTGTCAGGAAAGGGGAGGAAAATTGGCAAGACATTTACAGTGACAACTTCATCCTATGCAACTAGTATATAAAGTAAGGATAAGTGAAATTGTTTGGGAGTTTTGAGGTGTGTGCTAAGACGTCCCGCTTATCAAAGGGAAGTGATGTGCAATGTGATCACCTAGCCTTCCGAGGGGTATCGAGGCCGCGTGACTGTTATCTGGCTTTGCTTGTAGAGGGCCATTGCAAGTAACCTCTCCTGCTCAATTGTGTCCCTAGCACACTTACACGTTACTGCCTTCTGTTTTTGCCGACATTCAAGAGGCACGACCGAGTGTCCACCGACATAAATGGATTCGGCAGGCTGGGCTCGTCAGCCTTGGAAGAAAGCCAGCATAAGAGTGGGCAGTCTCCGATTTCAAAACTGGGCAGGTGGAACCCGTCAGCCTTGGTCAGACCATTCATATTTGACAATGAAAAGTGTGATGTATCACCCACGAAGTGCAAAGGGATGCTGTCCAGCTCGTCGTGCGAAAACTCTGAGCCCATTGGACACGTTTTGAACAGCCGGTAGCCATGACCCCGCTGGGGTTCAGCCTGCGTGCCTCCAAGTAAGGTTTTTGAACTAGAGGCTAGGACAAGGTCAGTCTGACGTTAAATCTATAGCCTTGTGGTCGCTACAGTGGTCTTAGCCTGCTGACCACTGTGGAGTGTCACATGACGTAAAGAGGGGGGCTGGGATGCACGCACTAACCTCTTTAAACCTATGCAGCACATGCGGCCACAGAATAAGAATGACCAGAAGCGACACTCTCGTCGGCTTCCTTTGAAGTCATTGCCCCTTCTGGCCAGTAACAATAGGGATGTGTCCGCCATTATGTTGGCTAGGAAAACTGGAAAGTTCTGATAGTAAACAAAGCCGCGATGGTCAAGGTTAGGTATTCTGGATTCTTGTGAGCTTCTCCCTGACCTAGGTAGGGCCATGTATTGTACATCAAATGGAAGCTCTGAATTAAAGCAAGACTACTGCCTTCATAATTTTGGGTATGGGAAACGGTAGACAAAGTTATGGTAGATATTAGGTCACGGTTGGAATTAATCTCATTTTGTTAACATCACCAGCAAGGAGGTGTTAGGCTAGATAAAATAGCAAAAATTGTGGTTGTTACTGGTA
Organism: Chironex yamaguchii; assembly: GCA_024741275.1. Lineage (NCBI taxonomy): Eukaryota > Metazoa > Cnidaria > Cubozoa > Chirodropida > Chirodropidae > Chironex > Chironex yamaguchii. Next base: position 15,683 of record JANTCA010010902.1, on the reverse strand, counting down.
TGTTTATAACATAATTGCTTACTGGTGTTGATGACCTTCGAGAACAACTTAATATAGGTATCAAGCGTATGTGTATATAGAGAGTAACAAAGATACTTACACTTAGCAAGTTGAATCTTAAATTCACTGTCATCGAAACCATTTCACGCTAAGGAAAATGTGGAAAGTTATGGCTCACAAACGGTTCTTTGCTGGAATTACTATACTGACATTTACTTATTAATATCACAGGCAAGGAGGTGTTAGGCTACAAAGATGGTAAGTAATTGAATTGAGGATCAACAAGGATACAGTTTACAGCAAGATATAGATCTAAACAGAGATTTAAGTAGATTTAAATACACATTTTCAGCACAAAACACATCCAACTGACTGTGTCCTGTATTTTAAATCAAACGTATTCACGATGGATGCATTAATATGATGAAGAAACCAACAACTAACAGTCTAGTCCAGGGGTCAGCAACCCAAAATATTCAAAGAGACATATTGGGTAAAAAACCCCCAAAACCATAACTGTCTAGAGCCGAAAAAAATAAAAAGCTTTATGTAAGCGTAATATGAAGTCAAACTAGGCTGTTAGTATATTAGCTGTATAAGCCTAAATTCAGTATTTATTACATACATTTTTACAGTATAAGAATATTTGTCAGATATCCCCCCGAAGGAAACCATTCGAAAACAACGACACAAAGCGAAAAATTTCTTTTTGCATTTTGACACATTTTTGAAAAAGCTTGAGGGAGCCACTCGGGGATGTTAAAGAGCCGCAGGTTGGTGACCCCTGGTCTAGGCCTATGTTAATCAAATGTAGGCCATAGTGTTCTAAAGAAATGGTAATACAATGGCAACATTGAAATTATCACTCAGCGAGGAGTTATTACAGACAACCTGGTAGGAAAATGTTTGATATTACGGGGAATTGACACTGCTGAGAGTTTAAAAAGGTTGGGCTAAAAACTGTGTGACTGAAGTAAAGCAGTACTGAAGGCTGCAAATCTCACCTTGTTGAATCAGAGGGAAATCTGAAGAAGCTCAGATTTGGACATTTCCTTTTGCTGTTGCTTTGAACTTCCAACTTCCACGCCATTTATTTGCCATACTGGCAAGAATATCGCACGTTTTGTGGCCTGTGTTGACATCTATGACGTTGAACGGCAATCACATTGATTTGGGTAGGCTACGATTTTTAAATTTTGCACCAAATGTTTTCCTAGCCAAAAGTGGGCGGAGAATGTTTACAGTACGCACATGCGCACTGGGGAAATGGAGCAACACAATTGAGAGTGTCGCTTCTGGTAATATCTTATTCTTTGCAATAGAACATGTTTATCCTCGTTTTCATGTTGGCACGCAAGCAATGAAAGTATTAAGTATCTGACAAGTTATCGCTCCCTGTCCTCTATTTGCTGTTTGGTTTACTTAACGATGTCTGAGATGCCTGTGATGCATTTAGCAAAATGTTGACCTTGGGTTCATTTTCAAATTACTATTCATAGATTGCCATATCCATATACCTTCCTTTCTGACGATTCATACTCTGAAGAGTGTCATACGAAAACAGCTTTAAAGTATGTTTCTAGTGCAATCTCGCAAATGTTCAAGGCGATTTTCAAGTTTTGTACCACGAAAAGTTTGTTCAACTATTCAATGTGATAACTATAGTCCTTTTTGGTGTTATGTCACACGGCACATGGTTAATGGCAACCATTCGACGAGGGAGGCAAACAATGAGGTCCGTGAACATTGTTTCCTACGAAGCGAGATTGTCTTTTGGTATCATTTTAGTGTTTGTAGAATGACGTCTAAGTGCATGAATAAATTTGGGGAAGCCAAGAGAAGATATTTAGAGAGACTTGAAGGTCCCTCCTTCTTATAAAATTACTATCTTGTGAAATATACTTGCAATTTCTGGGGTAAAGCTAATGTCTGTGTACACAACAACCTTGACAGGGTTTAATCTTTGATGTACAGGTACTAAAATGCTGCTCTAGGCACCTGATCTTGGTCATAAAGTACTCCTTTTCTTGCCTGGAGTAGTGTTAGATGTAGCATCTTTCACTTCCTTTAGACCTTTCAACTGTGAACTGTGGGTGTGACAACTCAGTCAGTTTTTTCCGTTTTACTTTAGGAGTGTAACTTGTGATCGTGTTGATCTTGTTGTGTCTAGTATTAGAAATGATTCACTTCAAATAGGTGTTCTTTCTCTGCGTCGTATACTCTAACAAGTAGTCGATATCCAGTCCACTTCAGCTTCAGGTTCAGTGGTACTGTAGACTATGGCAGTGAAGAATCTTCCTTGCCGCAAATGTCTCATGTGTAAATAGCAGCTTGTGAGCGCAGCGATCACGTTTTGTTGCATAGATTTGTTTCACGGGGTACTTTTCCGGTCATCTATCTTCTTCAGTTACTCTTACTTTTCTCAGTGTCCTTGCTGGTACTTTCTTTTAAACCTGTGTCCAAGACCATACCAGATGGCAAAGGGACTTTATACAGAAGCCTTCCCCATCAATCCATGATTCCTTCCTCCATACCTATTTTTTATAACATTTTGCAAATTTGACTGGAAGCTGGGAAAAAATGGTAGACGAGTACGTCACACTGTAAGTCACACGCTTGAGGGAAACTGCAGAGCTTAGGGTTTCTGTCAATCCCGAAGCCACGTCTGATGAAGCAGTAAGACTTCGTGGCAAGAGGGACACTGTCCCCTTTTCAACAAAGCCCCAACAATGGCCATTCATATAAAACATTTCACTTAAATGTAGTGAAGGGTCAAAGACAATCATCTTTGAGTTGTTCATTTCAAGACGTTGGACATAGGGAGTAGAAAAAAGGAAATGATTCAAACCCGGCTTCGTGCTTGTCATATATTTGAACACTCTGTACGAGCGGCATCAGCTTGGAAGAAATTGATGATCCAACGTCCTCGATTTAGCCCAGGTGGGAAAACGAATATCGTCAAAACCCCTTTCGGGTATGAGGGAGTAAAATCGCCAACCTCGAACTGCTTGCCAGCATCTACAGCACGTCGAGTATTGGCATAGTCGGTCTATCTTTGCTGCTTGGACTGGACGGTAGAGGTCAAGGAATGAGGGGGAGAGGAGAGAAGGTTGGCAAAGATACAATCCGGCATTAAGTCGGGTATGTAAAGTACATTTAAAAAGTACGGAAGAGGGTTTCTGTTGCGTAGTAGGAAGAGTAGTGTTGTTGCACGCTGACATAAACTCTTTCACTAAGTCGTTTAATGGAGCTTCTCCTTAGCAGCACATTGGATGACGGCTTCAAGGTTTCGATTCATGTGTTCGATGCAACCATTAGCAGACAGGTTGTAGACGGCAGAAAATGTATTGTTGATGCTACAAGCGAGTAAGAATTGGCGAAATTCATCAGATCAGACATGCGGTCAATTATCAGAAACGAGGACCTTACATAGACCAAACCGAACAAATATACCTTGTAAAAAGTTGATGACTGCAGTACTGTTAATGGTGGTGACAGCAGTGCGCTCAACCCATTTGGAGTGATAATCCACGAAACAAAGGACATAACGTTTGCCGGTTGTCTCAACAGGGCCTGCAATATCAATAGCAAGTCATTCTTAAGGTCGTGCTGGAAAAGGGAACCGACTGGGCTAGAACATCACGTAAAGTCAAGTGTTTGGATGACTCAGAACAAATGTTGCACTCCCAAATGAAACACTCAACGGACAAGTCTAATTTGGGCCACCGATAAAATTCATTCATGGAAGTGTTGTTTGGTCCGTGTAATACCTTGATGCGCCTCATGACCAAGGCATAAAAGCTTATGATGCAAGACAGATGGGGCAACAATGTACTCAGCATGATACACAATGCCATCAATAACACTTAGCTCATTGCAAATTCTAGTTACAAATCTTGTACCACCCACCCCTTGTTACTTAACTTTTCGAGTCTTAAAACCCCCTATCAATGTTTCCGTTATCTGCTCATGTTTCATAGTACCCATTACCTTCATGTAACAAATAATCACTCAATCTAGTGTTCTAATGTGAGAGAATGATATCACAGGACCATTTATTTGGCACACAAGATGACATTTTTGGTGCTTTTGCGTACAACCAGAGACAAGAAACAGATATTCAATATGTAAGTCATACCCTTCCACAACTGAAAATATCAGCACAAAATTCAGATGTCATTCACTATTGTCTTTACTATCACATGCATGATGAACATTCTCTGTTGTGGGGCCAAATAAGGGGGTTCCGACCTCGGGATCTTATACAACAGGTTCTATGTTGTCGTATTCGATGTCATCAAAAGACAATGTTTTCTCGAGGCAATGTTTTCATAAGTGGACATATACAAACAGCGTTGATTTTTAAGCTCAACCTTCATGGAATTGCAAGAAAAGATACATTTGAAATAAAAACTCTGTTACTTAAAGAAAGAGCTATGACCCCCGCCCCCCTACATTTTCGTAACAGTTTGTAACAACGATGACCATGCCCCCACCCCTCAGGTGTTACGTAATTTCTGAATGGCCCCTTTTCTCGCTGCGGGTCTGATTCGCAATTTTAAAGTAGGTCGGGAAACCTAAACAGGTATTTGGAAACAAAGAAAACCATTATTCTTTTACAACGTGATGTTTTCTACGAGGGGACTTTTGTCTTTGAGAAAGGGGCACTCTTTATTGTTTTTTGAAAAGGTGGGGGCCAGGACCCTCAGGCTTCCCGACTCCTACGTCTATGATTATGTATCGGAAATTGTATATGCACGCAGGGTCCTATTTTCAATAAGGTTAAAAAACCCAATTGTAACAAAGATTAATGATAGAATATCATCACGAGACCCAATATTGTAGTCAGGTTCCTTATCAAGGCAAAAGGACTGAGATATTTTTAAATGGCCTAAATTTATTTATATGAGTGATTTTTTGGGAATGTGATAAGCTTTGCAACGTGGCCAGTGTTGCCTTTCAAGAATGCTAATACTGCATGACACTGATCCTTGACATCGATTATCCCTTTGTGCTCAGATAAATATCAATGTATGTTTATTTATTGCAAGCTGACAGGAGCAGCTTTTTCCGACATCTTCACTTTGAAGACAAAAGTTACGTTTGCTTTATAACCTGTTCAAGTCAACAATAAGGACATGTGAAAATTGCAACAGCCTATTCTTTGCTACATCGAAAATAAACATGTGTATTTTATATTTTCTATAAAAAAGTTCAATGTTTTCTTTCCTTTAAATGACTAATCCATTTGTTGTTGAACGCGAATCTCTTAGCGTCTGACTCCCTAGTTTACAACGCAGATCAAACGGCAAGCAACAAGTATGTACTGCATTGTATTATATTGTAGTCTTTTCATAACTGTCATCCTTTATCGTTTTCGTTTTACTGAGCACATATTCTTAGTGTTGAGTAAGATTCTAAATTGCCATGAGAGACGATCAATCAAAGATTTTGAAAATACTGCGTTTTTGGTTAACATGTGCCAACAATATTATTAAACATCATTGGAAGGATGTTGACCTTAGCATAAGCCAAACAATAGAACATAGGGATTACATAAAATAAGTTAAGTGTTTTCCATATAAACTTTATTTTATAGACCCTTTGCACCTTTAATTGAAAGAAAAAGTATCGATCTTTTAGGTCAACACCAAGGCTGTTATCGAGAAAAACGGAATTTCACTTGAGTATAATTACAAAGATCTATTCTTCCCTTGGAGTGTCTAGCTTTAAGATGACCATTTAAAGAAGTTAAAGCAAAAAGCAAACTCATCCCTAGTATATAGGGTAACAATAATAAAGATTTAGGGTGGAATATCGGCTTTGTAAGCCAGAAGTCTTATAACCTTGTAGTATGAAACTTTGCAAGATAAAAGAAGGCTACTGGTTAATGCTTTTTACTGAGAAAATGTTAAACTTATTTCAAAGTACTTGACCCGTTTGGTTTTCTATAGTACACTAAACATCAATTTTGCTGGTAAGTTTTTATTCTGCTTTCTACTTAAGCTTTGAAAACGAAAGGTAAAATTAGACACAAGTTGTCTAGATTAGTTTGGCCCGAGGAGAAAATGACCCTTATAACAACACACGTGTCCTAGAGTCTGTTCACAGGAGACCTGCCCCCTGAATATTAGGAAGAATTTTCCTGAAACATAATTCATATTTTATCTTGGTGTAAATCTAAGACAAAGTCAATTAATTAATGGTTAATGCTTAAGTTTCATGGTAAATTTTCCGTACAAATGAATATTCAAATATGTTCCCTCGGAACAGTCAGTTGGAGACGACATCAAATCACAGCAAGGCAACATGAACTCATGGCAAGTCCAAAATGAGTTGCAAACATCACCAGAGTGAGTTTTCATATCTCTCATATTTCACCATTTTAGAGTTTTCTGTACGGAGAGGGCGTGTTCGAAAAAATTAAGGCGATGGTCAACCTATGAATAATATGATTGGAAAAGTTAAAATGCAAGTTTACTGGGTTGTCACGATCATAATAAACGAGCTATACTTTAGATTGTGTTTTGATGACCATGAAATTTGAGCTCTTCTAAACGAACAAAAAGCAAAATTCTGCTTTTATGGCTGTCTTCGTTTTGACAAATTCGTAAGTAGTTTTCCAATCAACATGTACGTTTGCAATCTCTAAAAGATAAAAGTTAACTTTGTTAAGATACTTCAAATCAAACTTCGAATCTCAGCAGTGATATCTAAGTCCATTCTCTCAATGTGGTGGTATCTGGTAAGTCCTTTGTACACACTTGGCTCCAGTTTAGCTGAAACGAAAGCCATGGACATCATGTACTTATTGACTTTTAAGGAGGGTGAGACCTCTTCTCTAGTACCATCAACACCATAGAAATACATTTTATAGAACCTCGGGCTATACCTTAACTACATTTTGTTGTCCTGAATTCCGAAACAGTTCCTGTATGCTCTTGTGTGTTACCACCTAGAGAGTATATTACTTTACTTTCAGTTGATTGACGCTTGTTTCGAACCTTTCTCGTTTTGTGGTTACGCCTGCCACTCTCCTCATTTTTCTTGCTCTTCCGTGGCGGTATTTTAGCAAGCATGCTGAAACAACTATCACTTGAGTGCTTCGCTGCTTCATGGAAGATGAATATCATGTCTATAATCACGTATGTAGCTGTGAGGATGTGTGACAACTTATAAGCCAGTTTTCTCTATGGTCTTTTTCTGTGTAAAATCGATATGTCTGTCGAGCTTTTCACTTCATTTTGGTGTGTCTTACAGCTATTTTGGGTAACTAATGTCACACTTTTTCTCTACTCAAATTTGGATCTTACCTTCGAACACTCCATTCTTCTTTATGTCAATTACTATATTACACAATGTCCTCTCTCTTTATCTTGATATTTTCAGTATCCGTTTTTGCAGTTTCTTGCAATTTTCCTGGCTCACATTATAGTTTTGTTTCTTGTCTTACATTGTAGTTCTGTTTCTTTTCTCGTACAACATGTCCATTGTAGGATTGTAATTTCCATATTTCTCTTGCGCGTCTTCATAATTTCATAATAGTATGTGCTCCGGCCAAATCACTCCCAGTCTAGCAACACTTTCATCGAAATTCCCCTTTCACAAACCCATTGAAGATCTTATCATACAGCTCATCAAGCAATACGTATTGAATGAAGCGAATCTACTAGTGATGATTTAAACATTACATCATTAGGCTTTGTTGCACATCTTACATGCCAAAGTTAATTGCAAAGTTTATCAATTTCATACAACTTGCAAAGTATACTAATTTATTCCACGTAGTTCTCAGTCTAGCAGATTAGGATCACAAGTCAGTGCTGATCAAAGATTACGATCGTAAGATAAAACGGCAAACCTCTCTACTAAAGAGCACATCTAGCTGACTGTCATGTCTTAATGAGGTATCAAAAGTAAATTTGACTTTTCTTAAACTGTTATAGAAGTGAACTGCTTATGACAACTTCTCTGATTTCCGTCCTTAGGATCTTATCAGTGCAATTGTCGTTCGTTATAGCATATCAGGTCTCTTAAAATTAATGGATGTAACTACTTTCCTATAAGTGAGGAAATTTGTCTCAAATTTCATCAAGATGTTTTTTTTATATCTCTTTATCAATGAGCTTTTAGCTGTCAACTGTCCTCCTTATAGAGAGGAATCCCGTTTCAGAATAAATGTACCTCAAGACTATTTTACTCCTTCTCCTGTAATTTACTAAAATAAAGGAAACTACTTGCATTTTTAGTAGAGATCATGGCTTTTGATTTGACCCAGCTAAAACTCCCGTTTGCTCCAGCAAATTGTATGCTAATTATCTGTATGTGACAACTGCGGCTTTCTCTTTAACAAGCGTGACAAAAGGCAATACTTCATACATAAATAGCAATGATACCTCCTTTTTCGATTAGAAGCACCAGAATTAGCTAAGAGACTTGATATTTTTGACAACGTGAGGGAGTACATTTGACTTTATTTAATAGAAATCAAATCAATTATATATTAAAGCTGCAATTCCGACTGAGACAACTGTTGACCTCAAGAATATTCCTTATTTAGATAAGACAATGGGGTAAATGAGTGTGTATATATATTTCGTAATTTTTAGTGCTAAGTTTATTTCGACGGAAAACCCAAAGCAAATTGGTTACCACAAGTTCCAATCAAGGACGGATAGCCAGGTAATAAAAAGTATACTTTCATTTTTTTCAAATGATCTACCTTATTTCAATTTATGACTGTATTGTTTAAACTTAATGACTCAAAAGCAAATTCCCCGTTGAATGTAGATCCACCTTAATCCGTCGGCTGCTTTTTTTGTTTAACTTGCAGGGCTTGTGATATCTGACCGTACTTATATGGCTAGGATTAACTCCTCTATTTTTGGCTTAATAAGGTATCATGTTTCCAGAACCATTAAAGAAAGCCATGGAGTATAGAGATTAACACAGTTATGAAGAGTGAACGTAAAAATTTTTTCTACTTTCGAATCTAATCATCATGTTGTATTAATTTTGGTTCCCATGTATTTACAGACGTTATGTGAAACTTTGTTTTGAGTTAATTTGAATGGTGAAAATACGCTTTCAGTTCATTTGATTTGCTCGAGGACATTAACAATTATGCAGATAATTGTTTTTTTATTAAACGTATGACTGCTGTAATCAATGGGATTATAAAACGTAATTGTCAACTTTTAGCAAATCCCAAACCACAGAAGAAAGGCTATAAATATTTTTGATTTTCATTGCCATGTTATGATAGAGCATAAGAGATAATGTTAAAGGGTCCTAAAATGCTCACTATATGGATTGCAAATTCCGAAAAATCACATTGAAAAATTGATACTTCAGAAGAAAGATTTAGGTAATGTCGTTTGACCATTTCGTTGCAAAAGTGACATTGATCATGTTTCGAGACAAAGTGGGTCAATTAGAGAGTTACATTAGTTAGATAACATTGTGAGCGAAAGTTAACTTATCACCATGAAAACGACAGCAGCCAAAACCCATAGGCCTAGCAGCAGATCAGAAACAAAAAGTAGTTTTCTAAAATGATAGCAGTTAGCTAAAGAGTTCTTGGCTGGGAGCATCGGTTTCCATTCTGGTTACGCACGTATGCAGCTTTGATTTTGCTTTATCCTCTAACTTTTCAAATTTGATAAGAATCTTTCAATACACGATACTTGTACTTTCTTATGTATTTGCTAAATTTCTCAAGACGATTTCAAATTTAAAATTAGTAAGGTATATCAAGTTACCTTTGATGGTAATGTGGAATATCAAAATGTACAAAAGTATTGACTATTATATCGCGGTTGGTTCATAAGCTGAACATACAATTCAAACGTCTCAAATTCTGTCATGTTTCTCTCGTTTTCATTCGATGTGTCATAGGTACATTGTTTGTTTCCAATTTTTATCTTGACTCTTGGTGTTCGAATAATCGGAATGTAAACTGACTAGGATATTTCATAATGTGTCCATCAATAACAAATCTCAAAGATTATCGAAATTTCCTTGTATAAATTCTTTTTCTTGTAGAATCTTATTATAATAACGTACCGTTTCACCGACCATATTTTCAAACATAAGTCTTTGCCATGATATACACAACAAGGTAAATCAAGCAGAGACTACTATCTCACAGTAGCAAATATTGATGTTTTGCTAATGTTCTTTGTGATCGTCAATGTAGGTCTAGGACTTTGGAATAAAACAATGGATTAGGCGTTGTTATAAAAATCATGTAATGAAAAAATTTTCTAATAGTTACTTTCTTCAAAATATGGAAAAACAATCTCCCACCTGCTTGCCTAAGCTCAGAAAAGCTAACTTGTTACGTAAAAAAATGTTGAACTTGTAAGTATAAAGAGTGCGGCGACATTTGCGAAGGTACAGAGAATGTCGCCAGATCTATTTGTAACGTGCAGTTACCGCGTATACGCAGTAGGGCCGGATCCAGGGGGTTGCAACACTTGCGGCTGCAATTGTCAGATTCTCATCGAAAATGTTTTCAAACGTTTTTTCCCAGTTGTAATAAATTCAGTGATAAAGCTCTCCTTATCTTCTACAATATCAGTTCCTGTTACTCACAATCCGCTTTTTCATTTTTGATCCATCTGTGCGAATTCAGGGAATATATATGTCGTTATGCCGTCAGCTGCTAGTTGCTTCTCCTGTCAGACTAACAGACCTCTGCGGTATCGTGGGGAAAGCTCTCGATATGGATTGCATACCAGTAGACTTGAGTTTGGAAGCTTAAAAAATGCCGGGAGCATCAGTCTGTTTGTAATTATGAGTTGTTGAGGGCTGCAAGCCAACCAAGAAGTGACATGACCGTCGCAGGCCAATCACAAAATAGCATAAGGGTTGTAAGCCAATGCGAAAGGATAACGTGACGTCACTACCCCTTGGTAAACACTCTTCTCGTTGCTGAGTGGTGGAAAACATAATCCGTGTTTTAATGAATTCGAATTTGTTTAATGTGACAAACATATTTTCAACTACTTTCTATTAAGTAAATAGAAACTGCTAGTGTGGAGTTTGTTACCAAAAATTAGCAATTTATTTTCCAGTGACGTGACAAAACTGACGTTAAATCAGATTTGATTACCTAAATTTAATGCCAGCTGCGGAAAAAATTTCTGTTTCAGCTCCTAGGGCTTGACTGTCGTGTAGATAACTTTGCTTTAAAATTTGTCACAAATTTTGTGTCACATTCACTGTTACTTGGCCAAATTATTAATGTTCTTAAATAGGTAAGGCTTACTATTAGACCTATTTTAATATTTGTTACTCTTAAAGAGTAAGAGGAATATAGACTTTGCTTAATGAATCCTGCAAAGTTAGCTAATGATAGAGAGTTACGACTGTTTATACCGTTACCGTAAACGACTTTTCTTACGTAAACACGCTTAGGTTTCTATATAAAATGTGTTTTAATATATATATATATATTTGTAAATGGGTGTGGTCCTGATTTTGAGTCCCTCTTTACACCACATCCCTTCTTCCAAGCAATTTTGCAACGATCAGTTTTCGTGCCTCATTCGCCCTTGCGCACGTTAATCAGTGAATGAAACAGCTCGATTCGTTCAGTGAGTCATTCCTCATAGAATAAAATGCCCACAGTTAGCTGGTTTGAGGAAGGCCCCAGTTATGCTTGTCTTGCAAAAAATTTATATCAAAGTCACTGAATTACGAGTATCTGTTTAGTCATTATGTTCTTAAAAGCGGTCGTCGTTGGCTGTATTACGGCAGAGATATTGAGCAATGGCACTTGTAAGATCATATAGTGATCACGTACCAAAGATGTGAAGCATTTCCACAACTATACTATAAAATTCAACGTTATGTGGAAACGTCGGCATTTTGTCTGATTTTAACAATAACTGAGGCGTATCCTCACAACCTGTGTCTGGAGAAGATCTCGCATGCGTCCTATTATGATGCTCTCAGAAGTCGAATTTTTAGGCAGAGGTAAATGGCAGGTTTTTTTCCCGTGGATCACTACACTTGAATACGAGCTTCTCGCGAACAAAAATTTAAGTGAATCCATGCAGCCTCTAGAATTACTTTTATCGACCTATCACAAGGGCTCGACATCATAAAAAGGTGAATTCCTACTAACAGCAATCTATCTAGCGAAGCTGCTCAGCTTGATTTCTGTCCCATATAAACACCATTGAATTCGACTGAATCGTAAAGCAGAAATTATTTTAACGGATTTGACGTCTTCTGCTTGTTCTTTTCGATGTTACTATTGTTGAATGACATCTTCCGGACAGCTGCTAACATACCTGTTCTGGTAGGAAAATATTTAGCATCCACGCAAAAAAAATCCAAGTAAGTGTCAGTTTTTACTTAAAGAAGTGCTTTAAACTGATATTGTGAGAGCAGCTCATACTGACAGTACCTTCAATGTATGGTCAGATGACTTCTAACCAGTGACTAAGTCTTGTCTTACCATCAGTAAGATTCTGACAGTTGTAGCGATCCAGGCTAATTAAATTCCTCCAACATCCCTCAATCCGTAATTAAGTCGAATACTGTCACGACATTCTGCCAAGGTGTTTTACTATTACGATGAAAATTGGTTAGATTCGTATACTTATGAGTTAGACGCAGAAAAATGAAAAAATCATCTACTTGATCTTTCGTCATAAAACGTGCAATTAATGTCTACAAAGAGCAAGTTACCGGTGCACACTGCGTGTGATTGTCTATATCCTGCAGTAAAACCTAAGCTAACTGTTTCAGTAAGAAGCATAGCATGAATTCAATCTTCGCGTTCCCTTTTCTTTTTTTGATATCGACATCGTAACCATTTTACAAATAAATAAATGCCAAGGAGCACAAAATGTCACGACCTGGTTGTCTGATTAAAGTAAACGAGGTAATCCATCGCAAGACGCGCTAGTATTATCAGCTGAAGACAGACAGGAGCCTTGTCTCTGGTTTTATTATAGCCTATGAAACAGCACCTAACATTGCTGCCTGTTGTGGGTCCTGATCAGATTGTCCATTGAAGTCATGAGCAGGCTTGAATTTGTTAGCCCGTTGAAGAATAAACGTTAATCATTTTGCTGCTCATGTTTCAAAATGACAAGGCGGAAAAAGCCATAACTAAAGGAGAGCAAAAGTGTATCAGGCACGCATAAATAAAATTTGATTATTCTTCTTGCTCCGGGAAAGAAGACAAGCATTGAGAACACTCAAATGCTAATTATTAAAGGGTGTTTTTCAACTTTCGAGATTATTTATCTTCTTATTGTAATGGATTATTTGCTACCGATACACTGTCACTGTATCTATCACAACACACAGTTATTTTATTTGTTATTATTTCATGGGATAAATATTTGCTTTTTGTAGCTGGATCGTATTCAAAAAATTCTCCGATTAATTTACCCAGCACCGTATTGGTCTGTATAGCTTCTATTAAGATCGTTTCAATGGTTCCTTTCAATGAAATAAAATATTGAAACCGATAACACGCCCACTTCATTACAAATATGTGATATAAAAGTTTGTGGTTTTGAAACATTAAACATATAATTGGATAAGCCCGTATGTGGATGAGAACCTGCTGCTTTTTCTCAAGTGTACAAAGAGAAATAGACCGAGTAGTGTAACACGTTTTCAAAAGGTCATTTCTATGTAGCTGATAGAAAATTTTGCACGACATCATATATACTCAAGAAAACACTCCCTCTCAGCCAATTTGAGCTTTTGGGAATTACGGTGCTATGGAAAACCAGTACAATACTACTGTTGAGGTATTGCAAGCGTAATAAGATAATAAAAATGTTTGAAATGTATCCTTTGTACAATGATACTTTTACAGTGCTTTTGAAGGTTAGCAGTAATCAGATGTTCTGTGTTTAGCATTCTCCAATAAATGGCAGCGATTCTGCTATCAGAGAATCAATCTTTTGGTGCAGTTTAAGACGTAAAAATGCTTTATAAAACATACCGTGTCTTCTATTTTTCTCAAAAAATGTGGTAAGGATGGAAAGACATTGTTGGTAAATATCTATATCAAAATACTGAACCGTTGGACGTTGGAAATATTGTTTGGTCACAATTGGAGTAAAACTATACAGCATATCGAAAACCAATATTAAAAACAAACATGTTTTATAAGAATTTTTTATTGTAAGCAGCCAAAGGAGTTGCAGCTTTCTTTGCATTCGATTACATATTTGGAACTTTAGGCTTCTGTTATCGATCTCTTGGACGGACGCATGTCGGTATTTCTCAAATTTCTATGACATCATTGTTTACTTAAAGTGTGTTTACATGTGTCCAAATGATACTTTTGAATAATTTTACATGGACTTTGGAAGAAAGTAGCGCCCATAAAAATCTGCTCATGTTTTGTTGAGTACGAAGTATGATTTACAGTTTGCTTTATAATAAATAACCACAAATTAGAATACGGTAAATCGTAGTAAAATGACTTGTACGTATGGGAAAATTTCAAAAATGGCCACTCTATGTCGAGTTTAGAACAAAAGCTAGTCATTAGCATTATTCTTAGTGAAGGATGTATCTTACAAATTTTAATTTAGATATTTCAAAACGTAACGTTAAGATATTAATTACATGCACTAATTTCAAATAAGAACTTCTGACAAATTTTGAATTTAGTGTTTGATGGAATAATAAAACTCGGTTTTCCAATCGTATTGCATATATGGAATACAGGAAATCTGTAGTTGAATGTCGCAACTAATTTGCTGTAGAAGGGTATTCATAATGATAAACTTTTCATTTACTTTTTGTTCATTGGCTACACTGTGACTGGGTATTTTGCCGTAAGCTAAGATATTAGTTGAAAGCAACATGACATTTTTGCCATTGACAGAAGAGTTCCCCTTACAATTAAACCAATTAGTACTAGGCAGTTTGTCTTTCCCTCGCCAGAGACACAGCTTTCTTTCGTAGCATCAAACAAAATAACCCATTATAGGTAAGGTAATTGGATGTAAAACTCTTGTTTTCCAACCTATTGAAGTAATTGGCTCAACAACAATTTAAGCAAATAAATTTTGAATTGAACCTTAGAATTGTAACTAAGCGTTGCAGCGAAGTGGATAGGCACGAAAGCTTGTTACGACCTAGCATAATTTGCAGCATGAATTGACACTATAGACGGACAGCAATAACAGACTGGCTATGATTAATGCATGTATGCTAGTGTTAAATTACAAACAAATGTATAAATCATGCTGAGAACGAAGTGTCACACGCAGACTGCGTATTACAACGCATAAGTTTACGTTATAGTTTTCTTGAGGAGGAGTTCCATCGCTTTGAACATCACTTAACGAAAGAATTAGAGTGATACTTAAACGTCACGATAAGATGCTTCACTAAGTGTTTAAAACTCTACCACAAAAAATACAGGATATAATTATTTGAAGACCTGGAAACTGTATATGTTTTCCTCATTTATTTCAGAAATGAAACAGATTTTATGGTACAAAACGTGAAAATCGCCTTGAGCTAAATTTGTGACATTGCGCTTAAATCATACTTAAAAGCTTTTTTCGTCTGACACTCATCAGAGTATGAAACGTCGGAAAGGAAAGTATATGCATATGGCAAACTATTTATACGAAACATGTAGCAAAACTAGCCAATCCTAGACAAGAAAGGAAACAAAGAAAGAGAAA
>JANTCA010010891.1:2688-27355 GCA_024741275.1 Chironex yamaguchii | reverse complement strand
CTCTTTCAATAATGTTTTGTTTCTTTATTTTCTCTTTCTTTGTTTCCTTTCTTGTTTATGATTGGCTAGTTCTGCTATATGGCTCGTATAAATAGATTGCCATATACATATAGTTTCCTTTCTGACGTTTCATACTCTGAGGAGTGTCAGACGAAAAAAGCTTTAAAGTATGATTTTAGCGCAATGTCGCAAATTTTCAAGGCGATTTTCAAGTTTTGTACCGCAAAAAGATTGTCAAAATATATTACATCACCAAATACAAATGTTTATCGCTATTGCATGACGTGTGATTTAAATTATGTACATTGTGTTAGATTGTCTAGAGTATATGGATATTAAGTAACTCGACAGCTTGGTTGTTCAAATTTAACTAAAACGCACAATCTATAACTACCATAGTCCCCTTTTTATGACGGGGAAAGTTTAGAAGTATCGAGTTCCGTAGACATTAAATCTACTCGCTGCTGCCTCCAGCATCAAGAAAATGGTGGTAAGCATTACATTAACGAGGCTAGTCCATTTGATATTTTTATACTCTACTCTCCACCTGTACCAAATGTAAATAGAAGTATCATTTTTGGTCTTGCATATTCTCTCTCTTTAAGTCCATGCCTTTAAAGGTCAATATTTATTTCAGTGTAGTGATATTAATTTTTAGGACAGAATGGCATTCCAAGATGAAACTGTTATGCGATTGTTGGAGAAAAGCTGCGCAAATCATGAACTTAAGTACTTTTATCAGGAGAATAAAACGTTTGTAAGTGCTAGTTGTAATAAAAAAGGTGAAGGCTGAAAGTAATGAATGACAAGAAATCAGAGAATAAGAATTTGAATCTTATATCAAAACATGCAGTTAATCACGTGTTCCAACAAATAGTCATACCAATTACAAAACATGCTGACGGTTTTATTGCAAAACTAGATTTGGGAAAAGACAAAAACTCTTAAAAATTACAAATTGGAAGAGTTAACCAAAGAAACAATTCCTAGAAGCTCCTTTGATTCCATTCTTTACTTCTGACAATCAACGATTCTATGTTTTTCACAGCGGATTCTCTTAAATAATTTGCTGGAAGCACTTGAGATCTGCGGAAGGAGCACTGACATGGAAATATGCTCGTTTCATTTATATTGACAAGTCCTATCGGGCTTTCTTCATGACAGTCGCATGCTTGATTGCAGATAATACAAGCGTACTCTGATGGGGGTTCTCCGTCTACCATTATGTCTACCTACTAAATCCTCACTACTTTGCAGGTCTACAAGCGTTCACTAAGGCGATGTAGCCCTTCTTTGAAGTGAACGTGGAGATTCTTTTGTAAGCGTTATCAAAGAGTGCGTATACCTTACTTAAGTAAACCTGCAAGCTTTACTTAGCTTACTAACCTGTAGGATATGTCGTTCATTTCCTTGGCAAAAATGCCAACGATTTAACCCAATCCTTTATTTAAAGTGTTAAACAACCTTGCACTTAGAATAGATCTTATCTATGTAACCATGTCCTTCTGTAATTCATGGAAACTGTTAAATACTGTTTAATCAAAGATACTTCATATCGCTCATGTCAGAGTGACATCACATCAAGTCAAGCGGTCTGGTAAATATTACGACGCTCTTTCAAGCAAGTGGTTCATAACCTCGTTTACGAAGAAAAAGCCCATTTGAATCTAACTGGAACCCACTAGTAAAATACTTGGCATCATTATCGTCACGTGACTATCATTATGCTACAAAAAATGCTGAAAGGTAAAACAAGTCAAGAGATGCTGAATTAAAATTGTTTTTAATGATACTACTACTATTGGTACAAAAATTGAAACACTGTTATAGCTTTTCGACTACGAGAGTGAGAAAAATTTGTAAAAAGTGCCTCCACGAATAGTATTTCCAACAACAAAACTGCCCCATTGGCTTCGAAGCGCTTTGCAAATTTCCCTAAAGTATTATACATATTCATACATTTATCTCGCATTGCATCAAGATTCACGTGAAGATACCCATGGTAGAAGCTATCGATAAATGTATTAATCGTAAGTGGAAGATTGAGGCCAAGAGCATAAACGATTAGAGGTCGCAACCTCCAGGAAGAAAATCCTACACTCAAAAGAACGTGTCATTCCGACAGAAGAATCGGTAAAGCATATTTCAAGTCGTTACTTTCATTAGCTGAAAACCCAAGGGTGGGTGGGTGTGCGTTGTGTCAAGAAACTATGCAACTGTTAAGTAAATGTAGTTGAAATGTTGCGTCCAGGCTTTTAGCTAGTCCATTAGATATAAATGTATTTGTGGCAGTAGCGTACCTATTGTGTATACACCCTGGATGAACATCACTTAGAGACAAATAGATTGTAACCCAGATGAAGTCATTAGGAATAGATACCGTTTACCGAGGTAAAGAAAATGTCATGGTTTGAACACATTGTCAGTGGGTCATCATTTTTAATGGTATCTGTTGCATATTGGTTTAGTTTTGGCAAACTCCAACCAACCAACTCCAACTTTCGAAGACATCGGGATGACCTTGAAGAGGCTACAACTGATGCTTTGGGCAGTAAAGAAGGAAATGATGACATCAGAGGGAACAAGGTACTTGGATCTGTCTGAAGATAGGACCAAGCAAGCATATTTGTAAGTATAGCTGTTCATTAGGTATAATTGATCAATACGTCCTCTGGTATGACGTCAAAAGTCTCAAAGAATGCAAGAATAATAACAGTTGACAAGTCCTACTGGCCAGAAAAGACCAAATTTGCTGTCAACAAAGTGCAAGAAATCCCGCTTGATAGAAAATAGTCGACATGTACCAAGACTTGCCAATGACATGTTCTAGGAGATGACACACTCTTCATGCCCACTTTCTAAGCGTCGCGCCCGCAAAAGAAGTCTTGCATTTTCATCTATTATTACGTTGATTTCACTGTTAAAATAACTTGCATACCACAACAGGGTTATGGTTTTTAAAAAGTACCTTCTACAAAGGCATGATATAAAATGATCTGAGTTTGAATTTGATGGGGTCAATATCCTTAGAGGAGCACCTTGAACGGAACTATTGCACAGAAGTCCGTGTAGATTTTTGTTTCCAAATAAATATCTTCTAAAGAGATCTCCATTATAGACCAATTTAAATGCACAGAAAAGATAAGACCAAAACAGCCCAGTTCCTTAAAATCACTCCTGCCTGTTGACATATTGTTCAAGGATTGCTTTGGTTTGGTATAAAATAGCTTTAACACTATGCATACGAAAATAATAGGCTAGCAGACAACTGTAAAAATACTTTATTGCTTAGTTTATTCAGAGTTAATATGCCTTTTAATGACTACCCTCCCTTGGGAGGCTGATTAAATAGAATTTTTAGCATTGAAAAGTGATAACTCAATATTTGTTGCTTAAAAGTGAAAACCGCGGAGAGTTGTAATTAAGTGTGCCTCTTGCTAGAAACAAAGAAAGTCAATTCGTTGCAAAATCTGAAACTTTTTTATTTTGTTATTACAAACACTAAACTGACAATGATATAGAACTTTAGCTCTAGGAATAAGCAAGACAAATTTAGTTTTAAAGCAAGTATGATAACAGCATGTATATCCTTTTTTAAATCATAGATTAAATTATAGTATAAGTTATAGACAGTTATGGAAGTCAGGCTGGTTTTGTCAGTAGGAACAAAGGTTACCTATGACAATGTGAGCTCTGAATTATCCACCGGCTGCACGTTCCATGTCTTTCAACTGGCTTATACAGCCAATACGAATACTTGGAAGCTAAGCAGTTACTTAAAACTGATCTTCGAATCGTTTTGGCTGTCTATCTATCTATTGTATACAAGCAGCATGTGCTTTGTACGTTCAAAGTACTCATGTTTTTGTTGTTGATGCTACTGCGAATTGTTGTTAGACTGTCTTTTCAGTAGAGCAAGCCAATGTTTATTTTATCTTAGAAGCCTTTGTGTGTAATCTTAAACATGAAGCCAGTCAGTTTCTTTAGTTTTCACAAGTAAATGTTATACATGAACAATTTCTATTTTAGCAAGTTTTGTGAAGGTTTCTGGTGTGCCAAAGCACAGTCAAGAGACTTAAACAGAATAAGGATTGCAAAATTCAACTTCATTCTGTGCGCTCTCTGATCTACTTACTCCTTTAATACTATCGTTTGTGCGTACTCCGACTTTTGGAAGACATCAGCAGAGTAATGTGATCAAATTTTAGCTCGTCAGTAACACTAATATTCTTGGACTAGATTGTAAGGTAATTTTTGTCGCTAAGAACAATGCTGTTGAAAGTTAAAAAATCTTTCATTATCTTTCTATAAGCACCATAATTCCACAAGTTATATGCAATATACATGTATTTAGCCTTGGTTATTCTCGTATAGAATCTGAAGATTATTTTCATTGCTTGTGTTAGGATGTAAACGAGAAAGGTGTAAGAAGTTTTAATTAGTAAATCTGTTTCTTGATGTAAATGTTTCATTATAAAGCAGTACAGTAATCCTAGTAAGAACAGAAGGATGCAGCCGCGAAATTTCAAACCTACCACGCCTCAATCATGCATACCTTAAGCCTTGTAGGTCAAAGATTTGCGTATATATCATTCTCTTCTTCAAAAGGGGCGATAAAATTACAAATCTCATATGTAATCTCAGTTGTTCTCAAGGTAATTGTTTAAGGAAGCCGTCCTATTGAGAATTGGTATTAAGGAAAATTTTCAATTATTCGGAAGATGTTTGGAATGAAACAAGAATTGTTTTGAGAATTGTGACTTTATAGCTTCTTGAATTTTGGATATCTCGTGATTAGATTTATCATGTTTAATGGGGGTGCCTGAATTCAATTCATTGGTTTCTATTCAAAATACATTATGGAAGCAGAGACATTAACCTCAGTGCTGAGAGAAAATTATTGCTCATGCAATTTATCGACTAGGAAAGGTACGTGGTCCGTGACCGCAGTGATGGGGTGTAAAAAAGCGATTTTCGCCCCTGATTACGATAACACCAGACTAAGGTGTCTTACCATAAAGGACTTAATGAGATTAAAAAAACTCCCGTATAGATAAACTTTGGGGGCCAAATAAAGTATAATTCACGGCTTATTGGGCAGTTCAAGATATTTACACAGTATTATCATTATGATTTGATCAAAACAGTATGACTGACTCTTGGTAAAATGCTATTTTTCAGTTAAGGTACAGTAAGAAGAAGAAAGCCCCATTGTCCACTTGCTGTCTCAACTTAATACACTGATCACCTGTTTTCTTCTAGGTGAATGCCGAACTTAGTTAACTTAGTACGTTCCGCTCAACTGGAATTTATAATCTTGCCTGTATACACTGACTGCATTTCTATGATAGGCCCCTCTTGAAATTGAGAATACTGACATCTGCAGACATCTAGCCTGTACGCACAAAACTGTTTTATGTTAGTTGTCCTAAAATTTGTCAGCAAGATACTCCTGTGTTACAGATAACACTAGTAAATAGGGCAGAGGGCACGACCCAATCAACTTACTAAACAGCTTTCTTTGAATAGAGTTGCTTAATAAACAAACAAGTTATGATGATTGTAATGACGAGGTCGTGCTCATTTTTGAAAGCATGACCAGCATTGTTTTCTATCATATAGAAACAAAGTTTATCTCGTTTGGCACGACCGAAGCAAATATTAGAAGGCAAATATAGAAGTACTCTTTTACACCTCCACTTAGCCCTTGATCTGTATGTAGGGTTTGAGGCATCGCAATGGTGTTCTCTTTTGACAAAAAAATTATCGGTTGTACATTTAAAGAAAAGTTTGAAAAGTTGAAAAAGCGTATTTTAATAAAATTTATACTGTCAATGGGCACGATCTTTCCCTTCGCCCCTGCGTCTTTCCTTAACAACAATTAGAATATCAGAATTCTTGTAAAAACCAGCCATGTTAAGTGAGAATTGACACAATAAGAAAGAAGACCAATTAAATATATACCAACTCCTTTCCTCAGGGTTAGTTAATCCTTTTTTCAAACGTAAGACATCTATATATCTTCATATATTTTTATGAACACCTTTGTTTACTATGTAAACATGGGAGTTTCACAAAAGAATTTCAAAAGACAAGACATAGTAGCATGTGTTGCTTTATCGTTAAACTTTGCAAAGCTTAGTGACAATCAACTCATAAATCGATATATGTTAGATAAATAGCTTTACAAATATACAAATGTACTATCTAAGTTCTTAACAAAAAGGACTTTGCTGTCATGGTTTGGAAATCTTCCTAGTGTCCAAAGTAAGAATGGCTGCCGCTGCAACTACAACGACAAGTACATGAAGAGCCTGGGTACGAATGTGAAAAGCGCGCGATGGACGGCGTCTCTTGGTACTGACAGTTCATGGGTTGAATAGCTGGCGATCGACAAAGAAAGGGAAAATGTGCCTGTAGTTCGTCGGTGCTATAGCTCAATATCCTTCCATTACTTGAAACTCGACTTTGTTGAACTTCACCGCTGTTCGAGTCTTTCGCTCTGGAAGAAAAAGAAGGTACGGCTGAAACTAGTACTTGTTATTAGGATACCATAAACGAACCAAAAAATGCATGTTAAAGGAAAAGAAGATCCCTAAATTAAAGAAATGTTTATTATTTTCTCTTATGAGATGCCCTTGCCAGATAACTTACTAATTATACTGTCCCGTGTACAATGTAACGAAAGTGGCAACACAGACAGCTTAACTTGATGAAAATTTTGACTCAACGGATTTTTGACATAGAGACTCGCACTGGTATAGCGAGGAGCAATTTTATCTCTCTGGATTCTTATTCAAGATACTTGCTAGTCAGCAAGACTTTGCTACGAACACAGCGAATGCTATTTTTATCACCTTCAACTTAGCTTAAGTGTAGGAAATAAATAGTGAGGATTAAGTAAAATTACTGCAAATACAGTTATTTCTCACCGCGTCCGTATAATGAGCTATTAAAATCACCAAAACTGTCACAATATGAGAGGTATGTGGGAAGGAAAACGGCAACCATAGAAGTCTTCATTGATGGATAGGTAAGTGCGTACGTACATACGCACGTATCAGAAAGAATTATTGCTCACGTTTTAGTATTCTCTGTCCTGTTAAAAACTAGTAACCGTTTCTAGCTGTCTAATGTCTGCAGCGCATGACTGTAGAAATGAAACTTTACGAACAGCAAAGTATTGTGCAGCCTGCGTCAGTGAAATAAGAGACCATGTCAAAGGAAACGTGATTTACTTGAGGTCAACAGACATGCCCTGGCTCATGCAAATGTAAGGAAGTAATTAACTTGCCCAGAAAGTCATGTCTATGATGTAGTGTGTACCAAAAGGGCAAGGCCAATCTGTAACAATTTTTTAAAAAGTGTACATGCCAAGCTTAAATGGAAGGAGTTAATGGAAGCTGAAGAGCGCATATTGTTGACACTTGTATTGCTAAAAGTAGTAAAAATCCATTCAGTAAAGGGGATTAATTACTTTATGCAGTTAACTGTTTTTTAGTAGTATTAAAAACAAACTTACAACCTTAAAATAGTACGATGTATTCCAAGTACTTAATCGTGTGCAATCCTACACAAAGTTCAGGGATCTTGACAGGATTATTTTTCCATTCAATGGCAATTGATTGGAGGTTTATGTAAAGAAAAGGATGATTATCATTGCTGATGTTTGTACATGTAAGTCCGAGAATTTCAGGGCAATCAAGTATCTTTCATTTGTGGGAGTGTGTAAAAGAAGAAGGAACAGTTTATATGAAATCTCATTTATCATGGCTTACTCTACTCTGACAATGATTTCGCTGACAATGCTCTTTGATCCCACTGTCTTTGATTAATATTCTACACTCATTCCAAGGAGTGGATCGCCAGATTAGCATTAATGTATCTTAAATCAAGACAACTAACGCGATATAAATACCAGTTTAGAAAGGGAATTATGTACTGAATTCGGTTTTGTTCCAAATTTAACTCAACAACCAAGTCAGTTCCATGGTGTAACAAAGCCCGGCGTCTATTGAAACCCTCACCTTGGAAGTCAATGTAGATGTTAGATTAGTCATGATATCTTCAGCTTATATTGATACACCTTTAGGCCCTCACCAATACGTATCTTAAATGCTTAGTCAATTGGGTGTTCTTTTTAACCCAAATATCAGTTGATATGGAAGTCGTTTGTTTATCATGCATTAAAGAATAACATGGTAGCCATCACAATTCCTTTATGTTTGGTTCTGAAAGTTATAAATAACTATAAATGGCTTGTATAGCTACAACAGAATTAAAAATCTTTCTTCTTGATTGCCCTTCTTTTTAAATATATTTTATTATGTCATAAGGTCTAGGAGCAACTGAGTGGTTTTCATGTTTTGCTGCCATAAGACATGATTGGTGATATGTTTTTCCCTTACATGAGCTTCCAGGGCTACTAAAATGGCTCTTTAGCCAGTCCCATTAGCAGTAGGAATTAACCACCTCCCACAAATGAACAATTTTGTACGAACAAAATAGGAAAACACTCAAAGGTTGACAATTATGATTACATTTTTATTATAGTAGCTTACGACAGGGATACAACAGTATGAAATAATATAGGTGACAATGCTGAATGCATACACTATATTTAATTCATTAGGGAGGTACAGGCAAGTCCTAACGCACTGGTGGCATCAGACAGCAAATGTAATGAATGGGGACATTTACAATCCTTCTTAAATAGCCTAAAGGATAAAGAGAACAATTAAATGTCATACTATTTTGTTTTTCGGTTGAGGCAAAAAAAGACATACTTAGTGTATTACGGAAACGTAAGGAAGGACATCGTTCCAAATTGGATAAATCAGGTATTTCATTACTTCGAGTATTTTAGTTTTCATGTGTTCAAAGATATTTAGGGATATTTGACTAGTGACATCCTAAAAATAATCAACAACTATTCCATAAAAGTGCACTCCATGTAATCATGTTTCACTATTTCTTAATTACAACTTAGTTGGTTTTAAAATAATTTTACATGCCACTTCTTTCTTTGGTTGTAGTTTCAAAGTCTACTTAGTGTTAGATGTCCTTTGGTTGTCAAGGTGAGAGTGTGACCACTAAAGGCTTTGATGAATGGGATTTTATCCAATTAATCCGACTTGAGGGTTAGTAATTAAAATAAAAATCCAAATTAATGCCTGAAAAGGTGCCTTGAAAGTGGCATCTTTAATGACGGGAACTATCCATAAGTAATATTTTGATGGCCGACATAACAGCTTAATTAAACACCTTGAATTTGATTACCAGGTAGACATCCAAACAGTTTCACGAAAAAAATAAAAACTGACTGTTATTATCCTTAGCTAAACGACGAGATAATTTTAACGCGTTTTGACACTGCGAAAATTTTTTCGTCAAGTTTGTGTCTAGCGTTGATTGAAAATTTGGCATGTTGTCATATTTCCACGGAAAGTTGTAATATTTCTGTACGTATTCTGCCATGAATACTGATAGTACTGCACGAACACACACAAAAACTTCTAGTGTCGAGGCTGAGAATATGGACCTTTTTCAATGTGTTATTGCTAAAAAGTTAAACTATTCTTCAGTGTGTAAGGCATGGACCCAGGCAGGACTAATACAAATACGAATGAGCGCTCATTCTGGATATGGATTTATGGACATACAGGAAGACTATACTGTGATGTCTGTAATATTTTAAATCATTAGGACACTGAGTAAGACCTATGCCAACCCTCTCGTGGGTTCTTACTTCAAATTGGTTTTTCCATTAAGGTAGGGTAGAGTTCTCGTGGCTTTTTGCAGAACAAAAATAGTTGAGTTAAAACAAAGGTAGTAAAGTCCTAAAAAAAGCATTTCAAATCCTTTGATACTACTTTTGGCTTCAATTAATCTACGTGGATAGTGTTTATGCGTAGCTCTACACTAAAATTCTAAAGCGGTTGGCCTAGTATATAACTATTAAGTAGAAATTTTTTTGGAACTTTACTGCCCTTTGGAAGAGTATAACCATCCATCCGCGAATTTTCGACCTACAAGGCCTTAGTTCATGCGAAAGGAAGCTAAATAGATACTACTTTGGTCATATTTTATATATACTGCATAAATTTATATTCTTTTCTACATTATAGCTCTAAACAACTCAAATTTGGATAGTGTTGCTATAAGCATGGTACCGATAAAATAAGTGAGTTTCTTGACTAAAAAAATTTAATGTATACTTTTAAAGCTTATCATCTCAATTCCGATTACAGTAACTTGCTAAATTATCGAGTCAATTGTGGTTTATCCAAGTTATTCAAGTTTTATTTAAATTTTCTTTTAATCAAAAGGCGAATATTCCTTGTGTGAGGTACAAACTAGGTTGCATTAAATTCTGGATATAGCCTGACAATTGAAGAAAGATCACTCAAAACGGAGCTGAGGAACGTCTTAGGACTGAAGAAGTCTTGATAGATTTCTTTGTCCATGACTTTGACTCAGTTGATAAAGACCTTAATTACTTTTAAAAAACATTGATAATCGACTATGTAGGTATTACTTTAAGTTTGGTGACTGCAAACAAGTCACTATCTCCTGAAAAAACACCAGTTAAATTTGCAGCTTACTTATTATAAAGTGATTTTAATTAGCAAACTGATTTGTGCGCAGCTAAAACGGTTGATTCCAAAATATATATGTCTTCAAATTTTCATTCCAGCAGAAGTATAGAAGCAAACGGTTTTACAGCAGTAAAGCATGCATGGTGAAAGAGGAGCGAAACATGAAAATTGTTTACATTCAAGAAAAAATCCCATGAACTATAAAAGAGTGATCCCTGGTTTTAATTTGGTGTTAACCCAAAACTTCTCTTAACATACTCCGTCACTCAAGTCTTGCAGCAACACCTGTGCTTACGTATGAAAAACTATCTAGTGATATATAATGTACGTTAAAAATTTTCTTATTGGCATGTCGATATTGCATGTGAAAAGACCTCTGAAAATCCTTTTTTGTTAGAAGTAAGCTCGTCAATTAAACACCAAAAAACAGAGGCCGGCTCCTATCAATGATTGTAGTTGACGGCACAATTATAATCAGGATTATGATAAATTAAACCATTTAAATGTATAATTTCAATTCAAAATTTTACAGCTTTGTGTTTCTTCGGTAGAAGAATCGTGGAATGAAATCCTATTTATGATCAGTCTATAGTGATGAATTCCACTAATGTAGATATATAATATAAATTTAAAAGCAACAGATTGTTTGATAAATAAGTAAGCGTAATGGCAAGATATCGGTTTACTTTAAAGTAACTTAAGTCATTCCTAGTTTCTTGATAAGGATTGTAAATCGTGGGGGAAAATAGCTTGAGAAAAACTCACGGTATCTTTAGATATTCAAACGTTACCGTCAAACATTTGTTTTATAAGTACTTACGCAGTATCATATTTATTCCTAAACATTGCGATATCTCAATACTAAAACTTAAATTTGGAGCCCTAAAGAAGCTAATAATTTGCACCACTACTTCACTTTCATATTTCTGAGTCCTTTTTGCCTTCTCTATTCACCGCTAACCCACTTCCTCTTCTTCCTTGCGAGACCTTTATTATTCTTTGCACGATTTTGTGTTCGTCCATACGCCATGTCTTCTTTCTAGCAGCGGTGCGGTTTGACTCACTTGTCGTAGACACAAATTATAGACAATCTCTAAGCTGACTACCTTTGCACGTCTTACTTAACATGATAATCTTTGGCAACTGGTCTTCACTCACATTGTTAAGAGAAAATACAAAATAAACCTTGAAAACGCTTCAGGAATAGACACAGTGACTGTGTTGCTTGATTTCATCTTAAACTAAGCTAACCAATGAATACATTCCTTTCTTTACATTTTAGTTCCTGCCAATACAATATGGAATTTTTGAATAACCTTTGACTGTAATATATGATAAATGACTAAATCGGGACCATCATTTTGTTTGCTGTCATTGATTTCTGCACATCACTCGATTGTTAAGGTGTTTTTCTTACTTATAGCCTAGATATCAAAAGTTTTTCCCACACTCAATCTCTAAAATTAACTCTTGCGTGCTAGTGATCCATAAGGATTTAATATTCTCTTAGCCTTGATTTACTTTAAGATTAAGTCAGTATGAATCAAGACTGGAGTTGTACTTTTAGGGTTCGAACTTCAGAAGACATTATTGCAAGTAAATACCTGCTATTGATTATACTGTAGTACATTAAAACCTTCCTCTAATCTTTTACAAACTAGAAGGCAGTAGTTTTATTTCCGAATTTGTTTCCCTTAAATATGATATTGTCATGAGATCCTCCTTTTCATCAAAGTAAACATTACGTTGGCTGCTATGTTTTTGGTATTTTTTATTTCTAGGTGCGGCTTAGTGAATGGAAACGTCTACTACACTGTAACCTAAAATTTGAATGAGACGTAAATGGTGTAGTTTACATATAACAGAAAAGCCAAAGCATGAGTACTGATACTTCAGTTTTCGTTGATATACAAATTTAAGTGCTTCATGGTAAACTTGTAATGTGTGTCATGACGCAATAGTTAAATCGCAGAGCAGTAATGATTGCCTTTATTTTGTATTTAGAATTAAGGTTGGTTTGCAGACTGAACACACTGAACTCCAGTTTAGTTTCATTTTCTTAGTAAAATGTTATTACTTGACAAAAATTAAGCTTTTTAATGTTGTTGCAAAACTTGACTGATCAAATTATATTTTTTTACCTATCTTAAGCTAAGTTAGCAAAGAGCCTAGATATGGAATAAAAAATTTCAACAGACGTCGGTGAGCATACACTTTGGTTTTAAAGTGCAAAATGATAAACTTAAGAATCGATCCAATAGTTTGCACTTCGAATTTGCTAAAATTGTCATCGTTGGTTTTATGTCGCTCAAAATGTTTATAAAGGATGTCTTAGCGTATTCCTAATGCCTAACTCGGCAGCACGTTGATTACATTACTTAGAAGAGAACTCGCCACGACGCAATGAGAAAGAGTGTGTTTTTTGCGTCAAGCGCTTGCAAAATATGCCAAACTGCATCAGGCACACCACAGTTTGCTTTTAGCGGCAGGAATAAAAGTTGCGCCTTGTTTTTCGTCACTTAAGGGGGCATAGTAGAATTGTTATTATTTTCCACCTGTAGATATTGCAAACCTGCAGTGAAGCTGTAATCTTTAATATGGTACATCTAATTTTTTAATAATTTTTTACATTCACTGCGAAGATTTGCTAAGACTAAAATGCATTCATGCAGAATATCCAATCTGTGTTATTTTAAGTCACGTTACGAAAAAACCAACGCCATCGCACCATTTGATCGAGGAATGTAAGATTACATCCTAGATATGACGACCCATTACTTTTGTCACAAGCTCCATTCCTCAAGCATGGATGTAGAGACCTGACTTTCTCAAATTTTTGTCCTTAAAGCGTCTGCTCTCCTTTCTCGTAAGTAATGATTTCAATATGAAACAGACAGCGGCTCAAAATGAGTGATTTTACATTCTCATAATGAAAATGAAAATGAAAATGCCCTTCTTTTAGTAAAGTACATGATTCACATGACTTTAAAGGTTCAATTTTTTCTAAGAAGTTTATAATTTTTGGTCTAAAACTATACAAATTAACAAAAAACAGTTTTAAGCAAATGTATTATATGTAAATCGTTACTTTTACCGTAATATTTCTGCTTAACGTTTCAGTATTCGCTTACTCTAAAAGCACCTGCATTGGCAATGTTTCTTAAATCATTCTATCAGGTAGAATATATCTATTGTATGATAAAAGAGTAATATTTGGCAGATTTAACTCACCTTTGCCTTTGTTCGGCTGCTCGTACACGTTGTCTCTTATTTTTAAACCAATTACTAACTTGAGTTACCGTCAGGTCTGTATTTTTTGCCAGCTCATACTTTTCTTTGGCTGATGGATATGGGTTTTTCTCGTAGGAAATGTTAAGAACATTACGGGCCTTTTCTTTGAAGCAATACGTGGTCTGTTCTCCATCCCAAATTGTTCGCGGAAGTGGAAACTTTCTTCTTATTCTGTACTTTCCAACTGCACCAAGTGGCCTTCCTCTCTGCCTTTCGGCTTCAATGTAATGAGCTGTTCTCCAAAGACTTTGCAGCCGCTCGTGCTGTGCTCTGGAAAATCGATTGTTCTCGAGGATAGCATATACTTCTTTGAACCTGCTCTGGTAAAATGCAACTACCGCTTTAGCGACCAGAATTGTCTCGTTAGTTTGAAGTTCGCTGTCTTCCTTGGGCAAAGCCCACAAAAATCGACTTAACCGATCAATTTGCCCAGTAGTTAATAAGGATTCACAGACCAAAGATATATGTGATTCGGAAAATGGTTTCATCGAGGAGTCACTGATCGAAGGATGAGTTGCATGCTCAGCATACTGTCTAAAGATAATAGATTCATCCATACTGCTTATTGCATCAGATTCTTTATCGCGTCGTCAAATAAATGAAATGTTAAAAACAAGAAAAAGACATATTGTGCAGTTTCTTCAAGTAATTTAAAATTCAGGTAAATGAAGACATCTAAAACCCTCAATATCTTCTCTTGTGACCTTTAGAGTCAACGGCTGGAAGTTCTGCAAAATATAAGCTTCACAATGACGTTGAAAGTTTTTGGTTGGCTTTCCTTGCTAAGAGAGGTCGGGTTTGATTTCGTTAGACTAACATCGTCCCGTTACTGAACACAATCCGATCGTACAGTCATTAAACATTTGAGGAAAACATTCGTGTGTCCATTTAAGAATAGTAAAGATTTAAGTAAATGAAAGGAACCTAACTGTCAACATTTATGTAGTGCTAATTTTATTTATTAAGAGATTTCTTCCTCGTCACATTTTTGTCCATTGTTATGTGAAACACTTTTGAGTTAGGCCTTTGAACATAAGCAAATAATTTATATTTCGCATTGTGCATTGATTTAAATACTAATTGACATGTTATTAAACTTTAGAGAGATACCCAAATTTTGTTCTGTTGCTCTAAGTATCGTAAACATTTTCTCCAGTTAAAGTTTATTTCCTTCATGACGAGGCTTCATTTAAAACACATTTTTATACGTTGGACATGCTGATGAGTAGCAAGAAAGCTTTTAAGCCAGACTGATTCACAGTATCTATATATTTTCCGAACAAGCTGTTGAAAAATAGATTACTTGATGTCATCTGATATAGTGGAAGAACAAAAAAGGTGGAGCTCAAGTTGAGTGGATGGAGTGACTCTTTGTTTTCTTACTAAGAACAAAGATTTTACATTTTTGGACGATTTGTAATCCAATGTATGGAATCAATGAACACAAGTAAAAAAATGGAAGGAAAATTGACACGGTGTAGTGTATCCAACGATGAAAGAAGGGGAGGAAGCTATTAATTTCTAAAATTGATTTTAAGCATATTAAGAGGCCCTGCTCTACTGAACTGATGAAACTCCAAGTAAACCAAGGCGTTTAAACAAGACGATGACTTGTTTAAACCTTGTATTCTAAGCAAAGCTTTATTAGTTGATTTTTGCAATCACATCAGTTGATTTTAAAGCTACTTAGAACAGCGATGAAACAAAATTTTGAAGTAATACTGATATTTTATTGCACAGCGATTTATGACACTATAATCATAACTAAAAGACAAACCATGGGCTAGAAGCAGAAATGCTGATGAGATTATCCAGATAATAAGGAATAATGAGCCCTATAGCTTATGACATGCCTTGTGTTTGACATGATCGCTTCTTGGAATGATCAGAAGCTCTCCATAAAATATTCTTCCAATCCATTGGATAAACCGTCTCCTGCAGACAATTAACTAAAGTGGAGATGAACTTATTGTTGCATTATCTTACATCTCCTATTTTAGTATTAAAACGTATCATGTTTTTAACGGAAATGTTGTAGTTATCCCAGCGAGGAACATGCTTTTTAAAAACTCCTTATTCTCAGAAAAGTACAGGAATATTTATCTCCCCGTAACCTATCACTTTATCTAAATCACATATTCAAACTTTATTATTGATGTAATATCTGAAATTAATGTCTGTGAATTGTCCCCCTTTTCTTCATAACATTTAATCTCAAACCGTTAGTATCGTAAATTACCCAAATTTCATAGATGTCTCGTAATTTCTGTTCCTTTGTCTTCGCGATGGTGACCTTTCAGAGTCGGGGACAATAGAAAGTCGAAGGAGGCGTCGCCCCTGATAGCTTCAGGTTAAAAGTTTGCAATTCAGTTTGAGAAGAGCCAGAATAACTTCATATGGCATCATTTTTTTGCTTTATACAAAAATTTCTACATTCTTTGAAGCGAACAAAATAATATTTAGGCGTTTAAAAGTAATGCATTAGAGTACGTAAGAACATCAATATTAACAGAACAAATACTAATTATAGTAAAAGTGAAATAGTTCGTTCTCTTGAATCACAAAATTCCTAATTCTGTGGTAGACTCGTTCAAGGTAAGAGGAAGGAACAGAAGTTTCCTGTTGCTGAGCCCAATGGTTAAGAAATTTCTCTAAATCGAGAGATTTCATGATATCTTTGCTCACCGAGAAAATCATGAAGTCACTAGCTCTAGATGATTGCAACGACTTCAAAGCGTAGAACAGAACTCGATTTATTGCACTGAAGCTCCTCTCTACGGTAGCAGTACCTATTGAGATTGTTTTTGATATCTGTAAAAATCTACTTATGTTAAGACAGAATTCAAAATTGATCGACTTTCTGAAAAAGCCTTAGATGGAATTTTATTGTATTAGTACACTTCAACTGATCGTCTCCCACCATGCTTGTTTTAAGGGTATGGATGTTTCAAAGCTTTCTTGATACCTCACCCCAGCCGAAGTCCCCTCCCCTCCCCCAAAAAAAACAACAAAAAAAGCCCCAAAAAAACCAAACAGTAAAGAGTCAGTCACTGACCTTTGTTGTCATAATGCGAGGAACCTGTGTGACTTATCATTTGTCCTCTGAGATCAGAGATATCAGATACTCTTCTCACCATCCCTTGCTTCAAGTTGTTGGGCAAAGTTTCAAAACATGATCTTAGTCCATATCTTGCATCTCCCTCAAATCCGCGAATGTAAGGCATTTTCCGTTCCGTTCCCGTACCCGTCTTCATCAAAAGTATTTAATTACTGTATGCCGTTTAAGACAATCTGTTATGATCTAAATTAGCCGAACGAACGAACAGCTGAGTCTGGCGTCAATGGTTACGAATTTATATGGTAAAAAGACTCAAAAGATGGCGTACTGACATCCTCGTCCTCATTTCCTCTGTCTGAAATTGCCCTCATATCCATTTCCTCTGTCAAAAATTTAGGTCTTTCATTATTATTAGTTTCAGCAGTAAAACGAGTTATTTTAGATATGGCTAGTAATAGTAAAATTGGCCTACAATGCTCATAGGAATATTTTCTTTATAACAAGCACACTTTTCCAATAAAAAACGTATTTGGTATGTACTTTTTCTATTTGTTCTTTGTATTTTCAATTCGTTGTGTGTATTTTCCATTTGTTCTGTATGTTTTCTGTTCGGTATGTATATTTTCGTTCGCTATGTATATCTTCTATTCGCTGTGTATATTTTCTAATTGGTATGCATATCTTCTGTACTGTGTGTATATTTTTTATTCTTTTTTTGTATTTTCTATTTGGTATGTATATTTTCTATTCGTTCTGTATATTTTTTATTCTTTTTTTGTATTTTTTATTTGGTATGTATATTTTCTATGCGTTCTGTGTATTTTTTATTCGTTCCTTATATTTTCTATTCGTTGTCTATGTTTTCTATTTTTTTCTGTATATTTTCTAATTGGTATGTATATCTCCTGTTCGGTATGTACATTTTCTGTTAAGTATGTATATCTTTTATTCGTTGTGTATGTCTTCTGTTCGTTGTGTATGTTTTTTATTCGCTGTGTATATTTTCTATTCGTTCTGTATATTTTCTAACTGGTATGCATATCTTCTGTACTGTGTGTATATTTTTTATTCTTTTTTTGTATTTTCTATTTGGTATGTATATTTTCTATTCGTTCTGTATATTTTTTATTCTTTTTTTGTATTTTTTATTTGGTATGTATATTTTCTATGCGTTCTGTGTATTTTTTATTCGTTCCTTATATTTTCTATTCGTTGTCTATGTTTTCTATTTTTTTCTGTATATTTTCTAATTGGTATGTATATCTCCTGTTCGGTATGTACATTTTCTGTTAAGTATGTATATCTTTTATTCGTTGTGTATATCTTCTGTTCGTTGTGTATGTTTTTTATTCGCTGTGTATATTTTCTATTCGTTGTGTATATCTTCTGTTCGTTGTGTATATTTTCTATTCGTTCGGTATATTTTCTATTCCTTGTGTATATTTTTTATTTGGTATGTATATCTTCTATTCGTTCTCTATATTTTTTATTCGTTCTGTATATTCTCTATTCGTTGTGTATGTTTTCTATTTGTTGTGGGTTTTTCTATTTGGTATGTATATCTTCTGTTCGGTATGTACATTTTCTATTAAGTATGCATATTTTTTAGTCGTTGTGTATATTTTCTATTCGTTCTGTATATCTTCTGTTCGTTGTGCATATCTTTTATTCGTTGTGTATATTTTCTATTCGTTCTGTATATTCTCCATTCGTTGTGTATGTTTTCTATTTGTTGTGGGTTTTTCTATTTGGTATGTATATCTTCTGTTTAGTATGTATATTTTCTATTTCTTGTGTATATTTTCTATTTGATATGTATATTTTCTTTTCGGTATTAAGATTGACCTTATAGCCAATTATACATATTGCGTTATCTATCTCTTCCCATTGTGACATTGCTAATGTCTTCTATTCCCTGTAGAGCAAAACGAACCCGAGCCTTGCAAATGCAAATGTGACTCCTTCCTTATTATCTAGCTTAAAGTCTTGTTAATTGACGTATACGCTTGCAAGCAGCATGTCTTTTTGCCTATAAGGCATCCGTTCATCGCTGTTTGTACTAGTCCCATAAAGAAGTATACAGGGTGTTTAAAGAACGGAGGTAAAGTTATGGTTGTGACCACAGAAGCCTCGAACCCAGGTTTCACGATTGCAAATCTGACGTTAAACAGCCGATATCTACATATTACAAGTGTTTCTTTGTTAAATAATTCGTTTTTATTTTTCATGACCAAACGCAAATTGATGTTGCATGCAAGCAATACAAATCACAAGAGTTTAGAGAAGAAATAAAGTTCTTTGACTTATTGATTACCGTGGAACCTCGCCTTACGGCCACCTCGTTATTACGGCCACATTTATTTGGCCTGGAAAGACCGCCATACATAGTCTCATAAAAAAAACGTTAATGCGGCCTCCCGTTAATACGGCCAACGGCCGCATCTTGCTATTTAAAACAGCAGGATTGTTTATAATTCCACGCTGTTAATACGGCCATTAGTATTGAGAAAAACTTTAATAAGATCAAAATAATCTCTTTTGTTTTACAAAAGAACTTTTCACTGTGAAAGTCGCTTGCTTCTTTTCTTCCCTCTTGCTTCTTGCTCTTCGTTTGTTTAAATTTGAGACTTCCGTCTGTTTGGATGGTGGACCTCGCAGAGAGATTGTTATCAGTATCCAGTAGGCTTTTCAAAAGCTTAACATATTTCTCTTGTCCTGTAAATCTGTTAATGTAAAGGACTTCCGTGCCGTATCCACCACCTCAATTTATAGCTTTTCCAAAGATCCTCACTTCAAAAATCACCGATATTTTGCAAAATCACAAACATCGTTTGATAATTAAAGCCCAAGAGCCCAGAACTTCCGTTTTGTTTTGCTTTGTATCTAACAAAGTTTTGTCTTATAACTGTACCTACATTTCCAGACGTCTACTAAAGAGAACAGTAGCTAAGGATACTATTATTAATTTCTACCCGCTATACTCAAAAATTTGACCTTACTCGTTAATATGGGTACCCCTTTGATACGGCCAACTTTTGGTGGCCAGTTGGTGGCCGTATTAACGGGTCTCCACTGTATTAAATTAAGAGTTTTGCAAAATTGTCCTGCCAGATTCTTGGAACAATAAAAAGCTTACGTTGTGATGTTATGCGTCAAAATATTTGATAACGATCATTGCTAACACCCTAAGAAGTTTTTACCAGATTTTTACAGTTCTTACATGTATAAGCTCTGAACTCATGTCTTGTAATTTCCTTACTTCTATATGTAGTGCAATGTGTTCATTCTTATGATGAATGGACCACTCTGTATGAAGTTAGGTAGCTAATTGTACCAATGAAAATGGTATTAGCAATTGTAGATAGCGTATATACTCATGAAAACAAGGTTTGAAAACTTGTCACTTACGAAAATGTTAGCAGGAATTGTGTTCGCGAATATATGTTCAGAACCCTGTCAATGGACATCGGTGCCAAAAACGAATGCATTCTTGGAACAAGAACCGCTCGAGATTAGAGGACAAAACTTCATTTACCCTTGTCTGGCGATGAGCAAGCTGAATGAATCAATACCAAATTGGAGTTAAAACGTGTATTCGAATACAGTCAAATGGCTTTACTTGATTTGGAAATCTCTCGTTACTGTTGTCTCAAAACAGCTCTCTCCTGTCCGGTCTTTTTATTTGACTAGGCATCCCCCGCTAATTCAGCAAACAAGTGGATTTCAGTGGCAGTTTTGAAAAATATTTCCAGCTCATTTTCACATTAGAACGTTGATAATTGAGTTTCAGAATTGACGTTTGACGTTTTGATACAGAAGAGTAGAAGTTTAAGTGCAAACGTCTTTTTTTAAATAGTTTGCCATGTGTACAAAGTTATTATTCGTCTCAGTTCTTTACAATTGTGTTGTCATCAGAACTTCGGACCAAACGACCTTTCTCTCGTTGATGTTCATAGCTCAAGAAAATTGGGAACCTCACAAGTGCATCTTTTTGTTGGCTTTTGCCTTCTTAACGAGGCAACCTGCTAACCCATATGTTTTCGTAGCCATAGTCCCTTTATCATGTCCATCCAGGCTATGTAGTATATCACGCTGCATGGATGTTTGAATCACCGTGATCATTTCTGCAAATTGCTTCAATGAACAAGTTCTATTACATTTCATACGAGTAATACGTATATTTTCCTTTAAGAAATATCCCTGGAAGTTTGACCAAAAATATATTAAGACTGAGAGGTGATAGTATCAACAAAGTGCTTCTTGACCGCAATGCAAAAGTAGTTCAAGGTGTTCATAGATCTTACTGAACGAATATCTTCTCTTTCAAATGTATCTGCGTGATATTTGTTAGCTCAAAATATCAGATTTGAAGTTCCCTTAGGATATTTGAAATCTTTTTGGCTATCAGAGTATATATACAAATACTGCTTAAGCGCAAACGTCTTTGGTTCAAACTTCAGGTCCAAAAGGCCCACCAATCTAAAAGTAAATTACACCAAAATGATTAGCACTAATTAAGCCCTGTTCGTCACTTTGATAATATTCATGCAAACATCCATTAGTATTGTCAGCAGTTGTCTCAGTTGTCACAACATTTGGGTTTTAGGTTTACTAAATGGGCGTAAGTGAGGCCTATTAAATGACGCATTTGTCAACAATCTTTCGTTGTATGGCCAACTTTATCTTAAGGGCTACCAAGGTCTTTGAAGGTCAGTGCAATTAATTTGCTTTCTAACTGCAGAAGCGTTTGGTATAAATCAATGAATCTTGAATGTTGATAGTGCATTTAAGACTATTTGATTATATCATGTTGGTTCAGTAATTGAAACTTAATGACTTGCACCTTTTTAGGTTCACGTAAAGCAGGTCACTTATATTTTCGAAAAGCACTTCACTGTCAGTACTATGTTTTGTGTCATGCATAAGGCAAGCGAAAGGAAATGCCATCACAAATTGGGAGAAAGTATCCCTTATGTTTTTGAAACTGCGAAAATCTACTAGGTATCAAGAAGAACTCCCCATGTAAATTTTTAAGTTGATGTGAACTTGCCTTTACAATATTAAGCCATCCTCAAAAAATAAACTGCCTTTACTTTCGGTGTAAAATATCAAGCAATTACATCATATCGTGGGGCCCTCTAGGGGGCCATGTAGTACGTTCCAGTTTAAAATATGTTTGACTCTGCTGCAAATGTAATCATGCAATTTTAGCTTCTACTTGAAGTACTGAAATAATGATATATAAATAGGAGTATAGCACATGTAATATTTTGTATTATATGAAGTAGTTATATAGCATCGATTTACCTTTGATACTATTTTTATCATTATTGTCAGGACTAAATCGCCTGTTAAAAGGCATTCGTTAGGACTTCCTTGACAAAATTCTTTTCATAGAGCTTAGTAATCTAAACTAAACTTTGCAGAAACCAAAATTAACAGGTGATTTAATTATCATCTTATAAAATCGGACAATTTTGCATTTGTTCTGATTTTGTTGTAGGAAAAAGCCACTGTAGCACACAAATTATGAAAGTTGTCTTGAAAGTCTAATAATATTTAAGATGTGTGCCTATTATTTCCAACAATATCACTGGTAATGGTATGTTATACTAGCAATGGTATCAACTAAGGACACCAATTTCTGAGAATTGCCTAACCCATACAATTCTGATTATTAAGAAGTGAAAGCAATAATGCTTCTTCCATAGTGTTATTGCGTTTTTACATTAATAGGGAAGGAGATGTCCCCCATGGGGCTAACTACTTAAAAAGAGCATTCTTATCACGTAACAACTGCATTTTTCGTTAATTGCCTAATGTAGAATATTGACAAGGAATTTTTTGGCTGTGATCTGCCTACACTACAAAGCACGAAATTGCATTGGTACCCTTCTATCCAGTCCATATTTCTACTTTTGTTTGATCACATTTGGAAGAAACTTTTATGTTTCAAACCCACTGGATGCAGCAGCAACAACAAGTCAGGCGCACGGAACTAAATGGCCCCACTATATGAGGCAAGTACTTGATTGGACATTAGATAATACTTTATTCTGCACTGTAGTTAAGGTTTAAATCTCTAAGGAAGGAGCTGCACAGCAATCTCAAAGAGAGTGTAAAAGCCTTTAAAATAAAGATGACCTATTAGATACATTAATCATCTTGTACATTGATTATCAGATATACTGTTTATCAGATATAATAGTAGCAAGGGCATTGATTATCTGGTACTCTGGTTATCAGATACATTTATTATAAGATATATTGACTATCAGATACATTGATTATCAGATACATTGGCTACCAGATACATTGATTATAAGATATATTGACTATCAGATACATTGATTATCAGATACATTGGCTACCAGATACAGTGATTATAACATGCATTGTACGTTATTTACATCGCTTATACATTGTTCATCGTAGATACATTGTTCGTCAGATAAATCAATAATAGTATTCATTGTTTGTCGGATGCATTAGTTATTATATTGCTCTTCATTCCTGTCGACGACTGGAGCAAGGACAGGACAATCACAATCAGCATACTGTCATCCGCTGCCATTCCGGACGGGGTCTCTAAAACCACTCCAGTCACTGCCAAGGAAGGATCCAACAGGCAGTGCTATACAATTATCTGTCGAAACGAATGAATGCTTCTGACAGTGTCGATATTCTCTCAATCAAAAGATTCATTTCTAAACTCGATCTGAAATGCAAGGGATATCTTGCTAGTTACAGACTGCTTTATTAAGTTATACATATTTGTTCAAACTACTTTAATCGCTACCCAACAGGGATGCAACTGAATTTGCAATTAAGTATGGGCTGTGATTGATAGATTTCAATGTATCGATGCATCCTTGGTAATTTTAAGCGTTTGCGTGGCTGCTAATAGCTCCAAGTAGACAAGGTTGTTGCTTAAGCTACAGTTTAAAAGCAGTATTTTCGTAATTTGTAACAGTGGATTACAACAGGAGTTGGTTACTTTGGTAACGTTTCTTGTAATAAGCTCTTCAAAAGGTAGAGAATACATGGGGCTAAAATCTATGGAAAAGGAATCAAAGTAATTTAGATCTCTGATGAGATTAAAAGTACGAAGATAACTAGAGATTCCAGCCACTCAGTCTTTTCAAATTGATTGAAAATGAAACCTGACGACTCTATTTTAATGATGATCCACTATTTAAAAAATGATTCCACAAAGAATAAGTCTGTTTTATATTTGTATTAAAGCACCGAAATTTACAGAGAATTAATATTAAAAGGGATCAGACAATTTGTTCATCATGGATTAAACATAATACGAAATAAAATAAAATTGTCAAGATATTGATTACAAGCCCCGATTTTTCTGGAGAGTAACTCATATAAGACATAACAATTTGGTTCACAAACTGCTGTGTAAGAGACAAGAGACATTTTATGATTTGAGCCATTCTCGTAAACATCAGAAGATACTACTTTACAGAACAAAGATTAGCTTACAAGGCTTAGTAAATGATTTTCTCTCTTACGTTTTAAACTTCGAGTTGAATTTTGTCTATCGGCTCAATGAGAAAAAGTGAATTAGGGCAAAAAGAACTCTAATTGACCTGTTTATTTGAAACATTCTTGATATCAGAGGTAGAATTTGTTTATTTGAAACATTCTTGATATCAGAGGTAGAATTTGTTTATTTGAAACATTCTTGATATCAGAGGTAGAATTT
>JANTCA010010890.1:0-50263 GCA_024741275.1 Chironex yamaguchii | reverse complement strand
TACCAAGGACTTTGAATGTCCTTCACCAAACCTTTGTGCCGTGATGGCACAGAGGTTTGAGTGTTGGCTTTTAAGTCAATACATGTTATTACTCTTGCTGTTGCAAGAAAAAGCAATAAAAGCCCATTGCAGAAAACACTGATATTCACCTTAGAAAACCTAGTTGCTAAAGATGATCTAAAAGACCTTTGGAGCTACTTTATTAAAAACAATTTTGTGGTCCACCTTCAAAAACAGAACCTGTGCTCTCTGAAAGGAATCAAAAGCAAGCTAAAAACCAATGGAGTAGTGATTCGATAGAGTAGTGGTTGACATAAAGTGTCATCAGATTGTCAAATTAGATATATCTTAATGTCTTGGTATAATATTTGAGATATCAGAAAAAATGATCAAAAAGTGCGCATACATACATACATACATACATACACACATACATACATACATACATACACACATACATACATACATACATACATTCATACATAGATACATACATGGATACATACATAGATACATACATAGATACATACATAGATACATGAAACATACATTGATACATACATAGATACATATATACATAGATACATACATACATACATAGATAGATACATACATAGATACATGAAACATACATAGATACATACATACATACATACATACATACATATATACATACATACATATCTTCAAGCAAGTCAAGGGTGGAGCATTACAGCAATTTCTGCACTAAGTGGGAGCTGACCAAGCCTGAACTGGCAACCATCATACTCAAAGGCCAACACTGTTTAGTCTGAGGCTTATAAGTCCAGGTCTGGTCAGCCCACTTTCAATGTAGCTATTGTGGTAATGGTCCACTCATGAGTAATATGTGATGTGCATTGATGTGTCTGCTGAGATAAATTTTAAAATATTTGGCACTGATAAAGGTGAAAGCTGAAGCACAAACAATAAAAGTTATTGAATTGATGAATTTCTCCCATACCACCACTGTCAGAAAAAAGATAGGAAACATTGATGAAAAGTGCAAAGATAGCTAAAACAATCCTTCAAATAATTCATATCTATAAATTTCTGTTCTCTTATATGATTTGACTGGGACTACAATTTTCAAAAAAGGTAGAAGTTGGACATGTAAAGTAGTAGTCAAACCAGCATATTTTATTCTGTATCCTGGTTTTGGTCATGATGACCTGAGAAAATTGTTAAAGCCATGGAGCATGTTTGATTCTGATGTTGTGGTTTCATTGCAACTGTAGTTCAACTTTGTCCAGCATGGCAGGTGGTTTGATAATGATTCGTGAACTGAAGGGTTATCTAGCCTCAAAATCATACTACACAATTATGGTGATTTGTTTCTTTGGGGATGATAATAAGTTGTACAGATCTCTTAGCTGTTCGTGACTAATGATTGTACTGATGGCTACTAATACGGACAAGGCTTTGAATGATTTTTAGGGCTTAATACAATATTTAAGATGGAAATGGAGTTTATTTGTTGTACTATATACCATGTTTTCTGTCACCCTAGTTGACATATTTTTGGTTTTGTGTGTTTATGATGCAGGGATTTGTCATTAAAATATTTGATACTACACCTTTGCTTATATTTGAAATTTGTTAAGACCAAGAATTTCTGAGGATTAAGTTCAGTCTGATAGTTTTGTATTAGACATAATGTATCATTGTCTTGGTGAATGAATGGCTGTATATCACTGCATCTCATTGATTTTTGTTGCGATCAGAGCACAATATGTTGTGATGAAGGGAGTTCAATTACTAAACATGGCTTGTTTTTGTCCTCTATTATGTTGATATAGGCTTTCATTTTCCATTTTTTGTTTTAGTGTGGTCACTAACAATAGATGTATTTCCTAAAAGAATAGTAAAGCCAAGACATTCACAAGTTTGGATTGATTGTAAAGTTAAAGGAAACCCATCA
The DNA here is from genome assembly GCA_024741275.1 of Chironex yamaguchii. Taxonomy (NCBI): domain Eukaryota; kingdom Metazoa; phylum Cnidaria; class Cubozoa; order Chirodropida; family Chirodropidae; genus Chironex; species Chironex yamaguchii. The sequence continues at coordinate 48,324 of JANTCA010010890.1, read as the reverse complement.
GCAGTGGTCCGATGGATGTTTGGCAATGAACCATTGTCATACAACTTCAGTGGAGATATCCAAGTTTATAAAAATAATACACTTTACATAAGAAATTTAAAAAGAAAATACACTGGCCAGTATAGATGTGAAGCAAAAACAGCATTTGACAATGTATACTACCTAGTGCCAGTAAAGCTAGCAAGTAAGCATAAAATTTTGAATCCACTTCACACTGTTGAAAACTATACATATATATATTTAGTATGTATAACATTTTTACTTAGCCTGGTTTTGTGAAAGCTTGTTTTATACAGTGGTCACATTGAATGGCCATAACTTGCTTCTTGCTTACTGGGATTAAAATAATGCAAGTAGAGCATGAAGGGTAACATAATTTACAACATCACAAGTGCCTTGTGAAACATCAAAAGCAGCTGCTAGTTACTTGGTTGAAGTTTGTTACAGAGACTTGTTTTGGGATAACAATCAACTCATCACACTTGCTGTCATGCTTTGGCTTAAGATATATACTGAATCTTAAAATATATACTGAATCTAGTGTACGTTGTCTTATTTATTGATTATTGAGTAGAACAGGCAAACAGTGTGAGCTTTTACTTTGATTTCCTCTTAAATTTCAGTTGAGGGTTGTTACCCTTGTAGCAATTGGAAATAACTAAACTCACATGTCCTTTATAGTCCATAAGTGAGTGCTAGACTTGGTTGGGAAGACAAACAACTGTCATTAACTCAGTGACCATGTGACTTGAGATTTTCTTTGGCGAGCAGAAACAAAGGGGAGATGGGTGCCTTGTAACTTATACTAAGCCATATCTCTGATTTCTGCATTCTTTGCAATGCTTAGCTTTTTTGAAAATGAAAGCCACATTTATGTTAGAAAATAAGGTATATATAGTTTCAAATATTTCAGTTGTAAGCTTTTGAGATATCCTAGTCATAGTTAATGCTATGATATTGCCCTAACAAGTCAATGGTTTAAGTCAAGGCTAGAGTGTACCACTGCCACTTCAAAAAGGTTAGTATCTTTTTTCTAATATGCCTTCAACAAATACTTTAATGCCTCTTAGCTTTTTAGTGATTTGTTTGTCACAATACTCAGCAATTTTGCTTTTGACATCTTAAGCAAACCTTTCCTAATAATGACTTTCAATATGCCTTGTTCATGTGCTCAGATTTAGGACAGATGAAACCAATGAAAAATGCACTGGAGTTTCTTGGTAACAGTGTCAACATAACATGTCACAAACCACGTGGGTATCCTCCACCAATGATCCGATGGGAAATTGATGGTGGCAAGCCATTACCAAATGATCCAAGGTATCGGCAGGAAGGATGGTCATTGATTATCAACAGACTGACAAAAAAAGATAGACACAACTTTACTTGTATTGCAGAAAATGTGGCAAAGGAAAGAAGATCAACAATGCAATTGACAGTGCTAGGTATGCAAGCTTTCTGATATTTGTTTTGACATTCATTGCATGCTGTATGTCTTTTATTCTCATTTGTCAGTATATACTGGAACAAAGTTTAAATGAGATTCAAAGGAAACAAAACTAAAAGCATTTGATGTTTTAAAAATATTTTTGTGGTGTAAAATGAAAATCACCTTGAAAATTTGAAGCATTGGACTGGACATGCCTAAAAGCTTTTTTCATCTGACGCTCTTCAGAGTATTAGTCATCACAAAGGAAATCGTACATAAATGGTAACCTTTTGGATTAAAATTAGAGGTAAAACTAGCCAATCATAAGCAATAAAAATGATGAAGAGAAAATGAGAAAGACACAGCATTATTGAAAAAATCAAAGTTAAAAGACAAACTCTTTCTGTCTACAAAGTCCAGGTTTTCTTGTTTTAATGTAGACAGAATACAAAACACTTAGATGGGAGGATGATCCAGCTATGCCAATTGTCTACAAATTTTTGGTCCTGTGTTGGTACATTGTGAAGTTTTAAATGTTTTGTAATTGCTTTCGCATGTTTTGGCAGTGTTTGTAGCTTTGCAAAGGCAAGATGGGTGTGTCTAGAACGAACTGACGCTTGGCATAGACTGCCTAGAACATGTTGTTTAATTGTGTCACGTAAGAAGTGCTACTCGCATCAGTACTTTGGTAAGGTGCGTGATCCTTATGAATGGATAGCAAGATCCTCTAAGTCATGATCTTCCTAGTTCATCTCTAGCAGTTGTAAGTTGACATATAGTCTTTGTGAAAAGTTGTGTGAAAATTGCTATGTATCATGTCCCATGAGTCTGGTAGAGGAAGGTGACGTGTTTATTGAATAGAAAAAACATGTACTTGTATGGCAAAGTCAGAAATTTTTGTTGAATATTTTGTTTGTTTGCAAGCGTGATTGGTTGTTGCCTTGAAGGAACTGCCGTTTGGGGAACACAATGTGGAACATACTACTTTATTCCGTCGTCCGACCCTTTGGGTTTTTTAGCCTAAGTATCGGACTTCACACTTGCAAAGGAATAAATAAACAACTAAGCTATTTTGTGTAGTAGCGCACAATGTCTATAATCGGATGGCTTGAAATATTTAGTGTTGACGTAAAAACAACTATTTATTTAAAGTTCCGTCTCAGTCAGTAGAGAAATATTGCCTAACCGGGCTATGTCTTAGGACCTTAGCCAAATTTTGAAGTTAATTGGATGTTGAAAATCATGGCAATGGTTCTTAGATTAAGACGGCGATACTGATCACCACGAAAAAATCTAATCGTTTGTTCTCTGTGATGTGCTGCTAATATTTTTGTCAAAACCACGTTGCTAATACACACACGGTCAAACTAGCGTTATCGAAAACGCGACGTGCGCGTTAGAGGAGGCAAAAATTCTTGATATAGTACTTCCTCGATTAACCGTCCCTCGATTAACCGGCCCTCGATTAACCGGCCCCTCCAGAGGTGATGAAAAATCGTTATGTTTGATCAGTGTTTAACTTAGCTTCGTCACCAGTCGGAAGCAACACTTGCAAACACCTCGACACCAGTTACACTACGAGAGCTGGCTTCCGGAAACCGTGAGCGCAATCGACAACAAACAAAGATTGACAGTTTTTTTGCATAATATACCACTTTTTACGACATCATTTTTATTTTGGAACAATATTTACGGATTAAAATTAACCGGCCTTTTTTATTATCTGCACTTGTCCTAAAAAAGCCCGCGCCCACATTAACCGGATAATCGAGGAAGCACTGTATTGAAAAGCCACTACCGTGACGTCTCTGAATTCCAGAGACATAAAATCTTCACAATACAAAAGAGTTTTTTGAACGATGAGTTTCAGCACTGCGAGTTTGTTAATTCAGACTTGTTTCTACTCTAGTGGACTTGTATGATAATGAGCGAGATGAAGGCCTACCGGGAAATACTGCATTGACGTCGAATAGATTAATTGCGTACAAAACTATCTGTGTTTTCCCACGTGCAAGTTAGTTGATGATGTGAGTATAGCTTGTAATGCCCATGACAATTCATTTATGAACGAGTTGATTTTCATGAATGTAGGAGTGTAATGACATAACTTTCTTCCTCATAATAACAAGCTTACTTTGTATTGTAACTTGATATTTAAATTTTAATGCGCAACCTCATTTAATTACTTCTGCTAATATGCTTATGGTGGTCGAAATAAATGGACTGTTTTTCCCTAATTGACCTGGAGACTAGCAAGTGTCATAAGGAGTTAGATTTTCCACTCATCATTACAGTACATTTGCTGTTTGATGTGTTCTTTAATGAGCAAGACACCTTGCTTTTGTAAAAGCAAATGCAGTTTTGAAAGGTATTGTGTAGTTTCTTTGCTCTTTCGGCGATGAAAGGTTTTCATCTCATAAAATGTTATATGAGGAGCAAGCTGTGTGTCAACCGTATGGTTATTTATTCGAAACTTTACCGCACTACACAGAATTTACTGAATATTAAGAAAGAAATTTTGTAGAGGAGTTGGTACCCTTGCACGGCCCACACCCTGTTACCTCAAATTTTGGCACCTTTAAGTCCAGTTTTTCTTTCAACAAGGAAACTCAATTTAAAGTTGAGTTTGATTTATGTATCCAGAACATATGGATATTTTATTACACTGCAGTTGCATTCAATTCTTTAGCTTGAGCCATAAATTTTGTATTGTGTATGAAATAACTGCGCCCAGGAAGCAAGCATGAAGTGTTAATTACCTTGGCAGAATTGGCCAAATGGTTCAGTAATACTTTTCATCGTATTTTAGTAGGCTATTTTATTGATCGAATTATCAAGGATAGTTTCTAATGGAAATAGTGAGATTGTAATTTTCTGACAGTTATGTTGTATGATATGAGGTACTCTTTCCTGGTTGCGGAGCTAAACAGGTGGGGGGGGGGGGGCTTTATTACTTGCTCGCATTGAGATATTAAATACAAGGTGGTTGCATTGTCTTACCGGGAGACTGTTTATGTAGAATGGTCCCCTTCCTTGCATCAAATGACTGCCTGAATAAGTTCCTTTGCTTTGTGGGTGATTTAGAGGCACGTGGCGTAGAAATTTAGATTTAATGATTGCCTCGTTGAATTTGCTTTTTGTCTGGTGTTCTTTATGAAATTATGTTGCCTGGGCAGCTTTAATTTGATGCATTCAGTGGGTTAGTCATATTTTAATCTGCTTGTTAAATTGTCGCATAATGCTACCAATTTATTTAAAGGAGCTTTTGCTATTCATTGCTCCGCTTGAAAGTATTAGCTCAACACATATATGTAGCCTCATTTTCACAGTCTGAAATTGGACTCTAAGTACATTTAGTGTTTTTGTTCGTCGTATGTTATTTGATTGTAGCCTCTCTCGGGCGGTACCTGAAGTGGAAAATTGATGTTACTAGCGTTTTTTTGTTAACACTGGAAGTGTCTAATGCAAATACAAGAGATGTGTATTTCTTGTATTTCTTTCATTGAATTGCGTTTAGAACCGGGAGGCGTAAAAGTCACCCCAAGTGTAATACGGAGAAAAGAAGGATTTTCTGCATCATTTACCTGTGTCTCTCTTGCCGACCCACCATTGCCAATCAGTTGGAAAAAGAAATCAGATTGTGGTCGACAATCGAAAAAAGCTATCATGTCGCCAGCTGTTTCTTGCAATCTGACGGAAAGCAGGTTTAAGAAGCTGAGGAATGGGACACTGATTATTAACCCAATCACAGTTGCAGACAATGGAACGTATCAGTGCATCAGTGAAATGCCAGGGGCTGATGCATTTTATCAGCAGGAAGTACAACTTAGTGTATTAGGTAAGTAATTTCCTGGTATTCCCTTGTCAAGAGGTAGTTGAATGATTTGATGCGACAGGTGCCTCGTATGAAACACGTGGTCAGTTCGTTGGCCATCCCATGAGTCCAGGAGACTGTGCCGTTTTGTTTTAAGTTGGCTAGGTTTCGACCGCAAATTGGATAGACCTCCTGGCACTGTTTTGGACAGCGAGTACTTTAACAGGAAAAGTCTTACGGTTGCCAGTTAGTTGGAATTATGATGAAAACATATAATTTACACAGAGACATCGTTTTAAGCATATTTACATACAATACTAGTTCAATTAGTTCGTGTGTTAACCCACTTATTAAATCGAGTGATCCACAGTTGCTGGTTTTTTACATATTTTCAGTATTTTTGACTTCATAAAATTTTCAGAAATTTTTGTGACTGTTTGGATAGGATATGTTATCAGCTGTAAAATTGTACGGTGTATAAGCATTAATCATTTTAGAATTGTATCGAGTGATGATGCTTCCCCATCGTTACTTGATCAATGCTAGTAGGGTATTGGTATTCATGCTGCCGTGACTGCGATCGACAAATTCTGTGTTGACTTGTGCGCAATGCTGCTTGTACTTATAGTCTCGATATTTACGATGATTGTTGACGTGGTCATTAATGCAACTTTTGTTGCTGCTGTTTGGGTTAAAGACCAAAGCTAGTAGTATAATGACATAGAATGTAAAGTTAACAAAAGCGTGAAAATGATGTCGTGGCGGCAAGTTTAACTTTGTGAATTTGAACATGATTATTAGAAGCACAACATTTGATAACAAAAGAAAATGACTCCTATGATTCGATTTGGTGAAAAATCAGTCATCATTGAAAACGTTGCTATCATTTTTACTGCATTGTCGCAAACTGGAAAAGAGCTGAAACTACCACGTCTTTCTGCAAATCCACTTAAGAGGTAAGTGGAAGGTATCTAGCATGGATAAGAAGTTACCTTCATGCCGGTTCTTTCATCCTTTACGATCTCTTTTCCTTTGATATAGAATTACTGAAAATGGACGACTTACTTCATAATTACAAACAGTATTTGAACTTTTTGAAGAGAAATGTAACACAGTCTATAACTTGCAAGTTCCGTGGTTTTGGAACTCGAATTATCACGTGGAAGAAAGAGGGTCTTGGCCGACTCCCAGCACGAATGCGACCCGATCATAATGTGCTGAATATATCACAAGTGAAGTACGAAGACAGCGGCAAATACATCTGTGAGGCAATAGGACCCTTTAATACAATAAGAGGCTATGTCGAAATGCAAGTCTATGGTACGTTAGTTTAAACTAGCTAACTAATACTAAGTGCCCCTCTAATACGAAAAGGTGGCATTTACCAATGATGGTTACATACCGTATTTGTTCTAATATACGCGTCGGCGTTCATGAACTACGAGAACTTTTTGATGCGGCGTTGAATAGAAGGCGGCGTTTATCTGAGGATGGCGTTCATTGCAAAATAAAAAATGAGATAAAAGCAGGCTTGAAACGTTGATTTCTTTTCCACGAAAGAAAGTAACAGAAAATTGCGTGAAAAAATGTTTTAAATTTTACGGATGTTGTCAGGTTACAAAGAATTTCAAAGAATGTCAGTGTCTCCGTCATGGTCCTCGTCTATGGCAAGAAACCTTTTATAGCTTTCAGAGACGTCAGGCTCCAAAATTTTAAAAGGATTATCGGAAGCTTGATCTTCATCCAGTGCCTCCGTTGCCAGTTTTGACAAAGGAGCACCAGTCGAACAATTGATTTCTCTTTAAAACAATTGATTTGCCAGTCCTCTGATCCATCCGTAGTTAAAGGTTTGATGATCAACTCACTACTAATCCATTTGATGCTTTCATGACCCCTTGTATAAGCTTTTGTTGGGATGGAGGTTTCTGACTGCCCCTTTTGTACACCTTCCACGATATACGGTTTTAAATACTTGGCGTGCATTAGAGGGCGGCATTTTTTCCAAATGCTTTCCTAGAAGTGCGGCGTTCATTGGAGGGCGGCGTTCTTTAGAGGAAATACGGTAACCCATATTATTGAAAAATGAAAACAATCGTTCTTTCTTCCATACTATTCTTATGTTTTTGCATTCATAGGGATGGTAATGTCACCCATGAGGGTAATAGCTTAAACGAGCGTATTTTTTTAGCTTAACAGGTGTATTGTTAGTTAATTGCCCAATGGGGAATATGGGCGAAAACTTTTATCAGCGATCTGTCTGAACCACACTGGGACTGCTATAGTGCCCCATCAGACGTGGTGCAATGAGAACTTTGTATAGATTATAGTCTTTACTTGGTGTTATTTTAAGTTGGGAGTTAACTACATACGTACATACTTTATTTGTTGCAGGAGATCAGTAGTGGCAGCCATAGTCTAATGTGGACTGCCCTGATCATCAAGGCGGTTGTATCAAACTATACGTGCTGTGTTGAAAATCGCTACAGGAATGAGCATAAGGCCCTCCGGTTTTTCTCTCTGGATTTCCTTGTTGGATCTTTCACATGGTCCACTGAGACTTTTAAACTGGCATTCTCGTTAGTAGCCATCATGTCAGTGTACTTTATGACCCTGGTAGCCGTTAAACAAATAATATTGGCGCTAATGGAATCTTGTGACTAAGGGCAAATTCTAGTGAATTACGACAATTATGATCAGTAAAGGTTGATGTCGCTACAGTACTTACTAAAGAAAGAAACCAAATATGTAGAGTGTTTTTTACTCTTTTACTATTGCTCACCAATAATAATCCACGCAGGTGTTTAGTATTTGTTCCTTGTCTTTTCTCCTGTAGTAAAATAGATTTGTAACCTAACCACACTCTTGAAGAAGATAACGATGACTTTTCGCATGACTAAGGCCTTGTTGTTCGAAAATTCTTGGATTGGTCGTTATCTTCTTCAAAAGAGCGGTAAAGTTGCGAATTTATTTTACTATATAGTTGTATACTAGCCCCACAGCACTACAATTTTGTGAATCATTTTCCCTTGTAGTGCCAATCAAATTCACGACTGAGCCTAAAGATACATCAGTAACGGAAGACGACCCTGTTTGGATATCCTGCAACGGCTCTGGAGTGCCGAAGCCACGAGTAAGCTGGGAACGAGCTGGAGGAAATCTAACCAATAAGAATTTTGAACAAATGAGCAACGGGACCTTAAAGATCAAGAAAGCCACGATGGATCTGAAAGGAGATTACTTTTGTATTCTTGCAAATGGACCATTTAGTGATAATCGCAAATTTACACTTACTGTAAAAGGTAAGCACCATGAGCGTCTTCTAGATCAGCAGCTTTACTTTGTGTTGATTCAGCTTGTGAACAAATATTCTAATTTTATTTAATTGCAATGTTTTATCAGCAAGTATGCCGTTTCTACAACTTAAGTTGTGTTTTTTAGCTCTTTTGCAGCTATGTGAAGTTTTGAAACATGGGATATATTAATTACTACCGCCGATTAAACATGAGTTCCATCTAAGGTGTTATTTATTGCAACCAGGCTTGGCGGCAAAGGTAATTTTATTTGAAAATCGCTACATTGCGCTAAAAACATACTTAAAAGCGATTTTCGTGTCGCACTCTTTAGAGTATGAAACGTGAAAAAGGAAAGTATATGTATATGGCAACCTATTTGTACGAAACATGTAGCAAAACTAGCCAATCCTAGACAAGAAAGGAAACAAAAAAAGAGAAAATGAAGAAACGAAACATTATTGGAAGAGTCCAAGTGAAAAAAACGAACTCTTTCTGTCTACAGAGTACTGGTTTTCTTGTTTTAATGTAGACAGACTCCGACATACTTAGATGATTGTTCAAGTAATTTTTTACTCAAAAAATACACTCTTCATATAAAACGTTTCGACATTAGTCTTCATAAGTTACTTTGTGATAAATATGTATATGTGTACTTGATCCTTTCGTTGTCTATTCTTCTGCAGCGCGAAAGCCCACTGGAAGTGATGGCGTAGCTGGTCATCAGTCAATGGGTCGTACTGTTGGCATTGCGGTTGGATGTGCAGGGGCATATATTCTCTTGGTTGTTGGCCTCATGATATACTGCAGAAGTAGACGTTCCAGAATGATGAAGAGGCAGGGTAAGTCGGTACAATATTTGGTAACTTTAAGCTAGATTATCTACGAGCCATGAACAACCTTTTATATTTAGTGACGGGTGTAAAACGTTGACGATGTGATAAATCAGGAGTATGCCACCCATACAGGCATTTTCATACACAATGTTGTTAGACGGTGTGCCCCGTTGACTTAGTAAGTGTTTTACATAGTATATGTCATTTCTATTCCATTTCATTTTCTTTCCATTCCCGTTCAATTTTTTTCATTCCATTTCAATTTCTTTTTATTTCATTTTATTATGGTTTCTTTCTTTACAACCCATTTTATTCTTGGTTATTAAAGAGTTATACTGGCATTATCAAAGCGACTCCCATCATTTAAGGTTATTATAGAATCCTTTTTAGTTTTTTTTTCATTTTCGCGCCTGTTCATTTTTTCCCCTTTTCCTTTTATTCCCATTTCCATTTTATTTCCTTTGGTTCCATTTCATTTCAATGCCACTTCCTCCTCACTTCCATTTCAATGCTTTTTCCTTTCCATTTCTTTTCCATTTCCTTTATTTATTTTAGTTGATTTTCTCTCATTTCTGGTATTGTGATAAGACGCGTACGTTCTTGAGTTTTGGTGAGTTTTGTTCTCAGAAGTTCGAGGTTTGCCCTTCATGTAGCGTTTTCTTATAAATTTCGAGAGTGGTATGAGTTATGCAGATAAAAGTAAATATGTCATGTAGTCTTTGAATATTTTCTGTCGTATTGATCAGTACCTCCTTGTCAAATTTTAGGTGTTATAACTGAAGTTGAAGATGGTGACTTCAATAAGGATCCCCTCATCGGTAATGGGGATTACGCCATGGATGGGGATGTAACTGGAAAGTGTCTAGATAGATGGCATTACCCAAGGGAAGACCTCGAGGAACTACACACACTTGGTTCTGGAAAAATGGGCCGAGTTTTCCTTGCGAAAGCAAGTGGTATGGTCGAGGGAGCTATCCAGATTTTAGTTGCTGTTAAAGAACTTGAAAAGAAAGACGAGTACAGAAGAGACGAATTTGAGCGAGAGCTTGAAATGTTTTCACAACTACAGCATGACAATGTTGTTCGATTACTTGGAATCTGTACAACCGAGTTTCCTCTTTATATGATCACTGAATATTCTGAGCAGGTATTGTTTTTTTATTGAAATGTTTTGGTCACTTGTGTGTGTGTGGGGGGGGGATTTTCTCCTTGTTTTGGAAACGGCAGTTTTCTTGATACCTTTAATTCACTATCTAGCCTGGGAGTGTGTTAAGTAAGTATAACTGTTATATTTTTTACAGTATCCAACGTTCAAACGTGATTTGGCTTTATTTTCTTAGTTACTTACTGGCCTTTGCTGGTTTATGTCTGCTTTATGGTACAAATTGTAGAAGGTAGTTAGGAATGTAAGGTCGTTGTGAAGATCGTCTTTACTTTTAAGTTTCAAATACCGGTATTCACATGTCAGTTTAATGTAGTGTAATTTTTAATTTGTTGCTTCTTGCTTTAGTGCCAGTAATTGTGTAGTTGGTCTTTGAGGGGATCGGATCGGCATTAGGTAACATCACTTGATACTTGAGCATATAAGGAAGAAGAGTTTGGAGACTGTCCACGCTTTGTTCCATTTCGATGTAAAATGTAAAATGTTGTTTTTACTCACGTCTGTTTGTGTGATCGTTTTGTTGTGACTTGACTAAACGTAATTATTTTGTCTATCTCATATTTGTTTTTAGGGTGATTTAAGACAGTTCTTATGTGCTGTGAGTGAAGGTAAGAATGGACAGAGGCCCAATTTTCTCACTTCCTCCCAGAAGGCGAACATGTGCTTTAATATTGCATCAGGGATGCAATATCTTGCCGTTAATCGCTTCATCCATCGTGATTTGGCAGCTAGGAACTGTGTTGTGATGCCAAATCTTGAAGTCAAAGTTGCATTTTTTAGTCTTTGTGAAGATACATATGCCAGGGATTACTTTTCCCTGAACGGAATTTCAGTTCCTTTGCGATGGCTCAGTCCGGAAGCAATCGATGATGAGCAGTATTCGGAAAAGAGTGATGTCTGGGCCTTTGGAGTTACCGTTTGGGAAATTTTTACGCTTGGACAGCAGCCCTACGCTGACAGAAGCGACGAGGAAGTTTTAAAGTGTGTACGTAGAGGACTTCGGTTGTCTTTTCCACGCCAATGTCCTAGCGAGCTGTCAAAAATGTTAACATCATGTTGGGCAGCTGACCCTGAGGCCAGGCCAACTTTTGAGGAGTTAGTAAAAGCGGCTGCCGATGTTCACGTCGACAGCGATGTTTGAGTGTGCAGTTTTCATTTGTAGTCGGCGCCATCATCGAGGTGCTTTGCCCAGACGGCAGCCGTAACTGAAAGTGCCGTAGAATTGCAAGACGGCCAGTGGTACTTTTTAGTACAATACTTTTGTAATAGATAAACGCTGCAGCAGACACATACTTGGACGTAGTTCAAAAAGGAAAGCTCTGGTGCATTATGAATTGATCATAATAGACTAATAATCGCTGCAAACAGTGAGGTGAAGAAAAAACTCACCAACCGATGTTGGAGCACCAACATTTTCAGGATAATGGATAAGAGAGTTTCATAGTGTCACAGACGACGCTAGCCGTTAGATTGTATTGTTGGATAATAGAGACATACCAAATATTGTTTGAGCACATGGATGCGCAAGGTATACCATATTTTGTGGTATTGCGTATCTCTCTCCCTTTGTTTGGCCAAGTTTAGTTAAGCTCTCATTATAGAAGAACACAACAATATGGGATGTTGCTCCTTGTTGGCATTTTGAAAAATGCGTTAGTGTTGGCATACTGACGTTAACGAAGTAAGGATTAGGTGGCCTACACGTTAAATTGACAGGACCGTTCGGGAAATTTTTACGGTGACAGAAGCAACGAGGAAGTTTTAAAGTGTGTACGTAGAGGACTTCGGTTATCTTACGCTTATTAGTCAAGTGTCATGACACGCAACAATGACATCTGTAAATAGTGTGGCATTTTATTAGATGTCGTCCAAGTATGATGGGACGAAGACTGGACCAACTTGGGCGTTGATGATTCCTTACAGAAATAGGACCCTCGATTTTATGATGACATTGATCGTATTGTAAAAGAAAAGAAGACATGTTATGGCATAAGTGTAAGGAATAGGGGGTCTATGGGTTTATGGGTTGGTTTTCAAAGATCGATTTATTTCATACGCCTAACATTTTTTAGCTTTCAATTTTTGTCACAGTACACCAGTATACTGGAAACGATCATTTGTCGGAACTGAGTCAGTCTTGCTGTCAGTTCATCTGTTTTTCGTAGTAGTTAGTTGTTGATCGATTTTAACTGTATTCTTTGCTTGTATTTAAAAATTGTTCAAATTGAGTGCTAGTTTTTGCTGAGAACAGAAAGGTTGTAGTGTCGCACCGTTTCACCTCTTGTGTATTTGAATTCTTACAAGATGATCAATGCGTCTTTGGTAGAAGAAATCGTTCGGTTCTCTTCTCGTTGCCCCTGCTACAAGTTCGTGCTAGAAAATGCTGTATGCATCACACCGAATGATTGTAACATGTGCGTAGGCACAAGGGATACGGTTCATCGAGATAAGGATGAAGAACTGTTACACCTCAGCCAATGGTACATTAAACGTCCTGTCTACGTATTATAGCCTAATACTGAAAAATATTGTTCGGTATCTTCTGGTTGTTTTCGCATTTCGTGATCCAGTTGTTTGCGTCCCCTGATAGCAAGACAATATGGCAATGTAGTTTACTTTGTAAGGTTTAATCTTGAAACTTGACTTTTGTCATTTTCTTGAGTAACTTATTTGACTAGTATCGTCGACAGATGCAACTAAAGCTGTATACATGGCAGTGCCACAGTTCGAATATGTAAATTTATAACCCAGGAGGCAAGAGTCGTACCGTTAGGCTACTGGAGATATATCGATGATGAAAGGAACGTAAAGAGCGAAGGCAAGTGGGCTTCTCGGTTGCGTCTTTTAAAGAAAGGGTATTAACAACAGAAGTTAAAACTATATTATCTGACTGCCAAAAAATCGAATTGAGACTTCATTATGGGTGAATTTAGGCGGTATTCGCTGAGCCGAATACCGCGGCAAAAACGATTAGAAAGTTTCTTGGTCAATTAATCGTACTGGTAACTGGGGTCATGAAATAGTTTGATATGCACACATAGATGGATTGTCGTTTTACCTAGAAACTTTTCTATGAACTGACATCTGTTTAAGTTGCACGTAAAGTAGGCTTTGTGGCCAGCACTATCAACAAAAATTAAAGTCGCTTGGAAATAGAACTACAGCCCGTAGCTTAGCAGAACAGCCGGATGTACATGGTTAAAGTTTCTCGTTATACAATTCAAATCAACTCAACTTGTATGTTTTTATGTTGATGCTTACAATGCGCTTACAATTGAGTACCCTAAGTGATAACGTCAACATCTGTTTGTTTTGGTCATGAGGAGAGACCTCTAAAATTTATATATATGAAATTTTATTCGAATCTGACGAAAATTGCCTGAGATATGGGAACCAGCAGGTCCATAATTTCCTATAGAACTACTCTGTTTTTGGCTTGGTTCTTGGAAATTATGAATAGGACTTGAAATACAGTACTTTGGTAGGGGATAAGCTGAATATCGAGTTGCTCTACTTCAATAATTTTTAATAGATTTGTGTGAAATTTCATGTTTGAGGTTATTTTGTGATACGAACCTCTAAATACGTGGTTTCAATCTAAAAATTCGGTAAATACGTTTTATCACGTCGTTACCTAAGCGCTCTTACTGTACAGCTAGTGGGTACTGTTCTTGGGTAACGGGTTACAGTGGTATGATCGATTGAAGGGAAGTGGAGAAGTAACTTGCACTATTTCGGTTTTCGAATCCACCCTCTTGGTGTGTGCATGTTGCAGTAAAGTTTCGTTAAATGGCCACTTTCACTGAAAACAGTCTGTTGTCACAACTTTCTGTGTTAAATACGAACTGTAAGCCTTAGAGCCAGGGTCAGGGTTTTCAATTTCTGGGCTGCTAGATTTCCTACGATTATTTACTGACTGTTTTTGTTAGAAGTGGCAGTTTTAAAGGGTTTCAACATCTACTGCAACATGGATGCTTGACCAATGAAAACTTAGCAAATGACAAAGTAATAAGGTCCTACTCGTTATGCCGGTGACTTGATTGCTCGGGTAGGAGCGCGTTTGCGCGGCAGTACATGCGTTCAGTTTAGCGTCCCGGTCGAATTAGTGTAGTTTTCTTCCTTCCTTTTATTGGCTTGTCCATTTCCTTTTTCCTGATTAACGAAACGTCTTCTTAGTAAGGAACAAAACACAACTAAAATCCTTTGGTCTACCGCCAAACAATCGCATGTATGTACATCGTATCAAGTAAAATTCATGATTACGCGTACGATCCATGCCTCATCGAGCTCACATGAATAACTCAACCAATGCGAGACAGGGCAAACAAAATATTTGTAAACAACGTCTTAAAATTCACCATTGTCAAAAAAATAAGAATTAGATGTGACAATTTCCAAACCGAACACAAGGGGGTGGGGGTGGAAGTGGGTAGGCTATTTCTTGTGGGTGCCGTACAGTAGACTATCATAATTTTCACTGAAGGCTGAGCAGACGCCCGGATTGACGAGATCACTGGCAGACCAACCCAAGAACTTGGTGGATCGACCTGAAGCCGACTATGTCAACAAAACAGCTTCTAGGTGAGATGGAAGGAGACAGGAGAAGATGGAGGGAGAGGGCACAATTATGATTTGTCTACGGCATTCGATGCCAAGACACTAGAAAAAGAAAAGGTAGACTGTCAAGAGCATAGAAATGAAATGACTTACAACGCCCCGAATCGAAAACGTCAAAAATGATTGTCGATAAAAAGACCATCAAAGCTCTAGAGCGTGATATCGATCCCCAAGGGCTTAAGGCCTCAAGTCGTTGTATCCTGGTGGATCTACGTGATCAGTATGAGACGAAAAGCATTGTAGGTAAATTAATAACTTAAAACAATTTTTACGTTTTATACCACTAGAAGATTTATTGACGTGTAACTTATCTTGAAGCATTACATAGGCTTACCAGGAAACTTACGAGTTCTTGACTACTTAAAATCGGCGGCATTTCTAATAACCTTAGTAGGTTTCAGTTCTCCTGATGTGACATATTCTCCATACATAATGTTTTAAGATACCGCCATCCACTGTTCCTTGGGCACGTCAAAACAACTCGAGTCAGCGTTCTCTAGGTGCGATACGAATTACAGACCATATCACTTCTTTTACTGGTGAAATTTTCAGGTTTCCTCCCTTCAGAAACTCTCCATGACTTTTGAAGGAAAAGGTGGAGCTATGTCAAGTAATTTTCCCGCTATAACTATTCTTTTCTCGTTAAGAGGGAGATCTTGTAGATGTAGGTGCATTTCTCCCAAACAGACTTCTCTATGAGTGAAAAATCCTACCTTTTCACCCTTCGTGTACAGTCGGAAGCGAAGAGAGCTTGATATAATATCAGATTTTGTCACACCAACAAATCCCCATGGAACGGCAAACTTCAGTTTTGAAGCATCGGTGTATGCTGTTTTCAACTTCTGGGATTTTTTAGGAGACAGGAAAAGCACTTGAAACCTTATCTTGGAGGGTCCACCGTTGTCGGGCGATTGTAAACCAGTGACCTTTTTGATCATTCCGGAGAGATATGAATTACTTGCCATGTAACTGAGCTCGATCTCGATAGTTTTACCATCATAGTCTAAAGACGATTCAAAATCTATTAATGCTACTGAGGTCGAATCTCTCCTTTGTTTCCGTTTGAGGCGTCGTTTTCTATCGTAGTCCGATTCCTCTCGTTGCTGACCGAGAAACGCGCCGCTGAGATAGCAGTCAGCTATTTTATAAATGATTAAGGAGAAGACGAGAACTGCAAATAAGACTGCAAGGAAGACTACAGGTGGAAAATACCCTACGAGGCAAAAAGTGAAACTGATTAGTGAAATTAATTTGCGGTAGTCTAATGAATGATAACTGACTACAAAGCGGTACCATTTGTACATTAAATGGTTGGGCAGAAGTGTACAGGATTCCTGCAGAAGTTACAAACATGGATTGATAGTTGTCTCAGTTATAGCAGTGCGTGCATGCATATTCAGAGACAAACGAAGACCCCTAAAGTTATATTTAAAGTAAACAAGCAACGGTAATCTCTCAAAAAGTAAAAATCTAACAAGGGGGCTTCAGGAGCAGTTTGATAAGAGCTGGTGTGGTTTCTTATGACTAGACTCGTATTTTAATTGATCGATTTTAATAGCAATGCTTAAGCTAGCCAAATTGCATGGAAAAACGTTAGTTAAGTCTCAGTAACCTCAGAAAATCAAGCAAGCTATAATTGTAACAAAACTAGAAAACTATACTTGATAAAACGAACAGAAAAAAATTTCTTATTAGTATTGTGAGAGTCATGTGACTTAAGCTAAAAACAATTTACTTCTTCCTTTGATTTGACGACTCTCCCATTTCTCTCGGGTACCAACGCTTATCTGTGACTCAAACGCCACCTAGAAAACGATTTCTCTGCATTCCATAAATTTGGAGGAGGTATAGTTATGGGGGGAAATTTTTCGAAATCAAGATCAATGCAAAATTTGCTTAGGGAGCTAGACCCGCTCAAAATCAAGAAAAATTTATTCCGGGGAGCTTCGCCCTTCTACACACCCTAGAAATCACTACTAGTAAACAAGTAAGTAAGCAAGTAAATAGGTAAGTAAATAAGGAAGTAAAGAGGTAAGTAGGTAAGTAAATACAAAAGAAAGCAAGTACGTAAATACGAAAGAAAGCAAGTAAGCAAGTAAATAAGTAAGTAAACAAGTAAGTAGGTTAGTAAATAAGTAAACAAGTAAGTATGTAAATAAATACGTAAATAAACGGGTAAGTAGGGAAGTTAATAAGTATGCAATGAAGAAAGCAAGTACGTAAGTACAAAATACAGTTACAGTTGCATCAAGTTTCATCTTGTACTTTTTAGATAAGAGCGCAGTTCGAAACAATTGAATTCGACGCGAGTCAAGTGTATTGTTATGTTACAAACTGAAAAAACTATCACATGAGAAAGACCATCTCGCTTTAACGGGTTGGCCTGATTTGCCGAGATACCAATTTCATTGCAAAACTCTCCTAAAATGCAACTCGCTATCACATGATAACCGGGCTGACCTTGCTAAATGAGATCCCTTTTTTATCAACTGATATCCCGGTTAAACAGGCCGAGTTTTTTCACGTGATAGCACGAGCCGGCAAAGTAGGCTGAAAATCACTAAAGTACGCAACAAAACGAAAATAATCTAAACAGATGTGACGTGACTTTCTTCAGCTCCATCCAAAGCGGGCTCGCAAAACCTTAGCCAGGTTTACTGGGCTTGTCCTGTCAATCTGGCTCATATGATAAGGCCCTGATTCCTCGAGCCCTTTTTAAAGCCATTTCACGGAGAGGTATCAAGGATGTAGTTTAATTTATAGTCCCTAATAACAAACATTTACGTTGAGTAAATTTATGCCGTAGAGGGAACATTGAATAAGTGTCGCTCTCAAATACGCACTGCTTTCATATGATTTCATCTTCGAGTGGATAGACTGAAATAAGCGCCTCGGCTCTAAAGCCGATTATTTACGGAATTTAATTTTTTTCTTTCGACGTGACCTGAAAGTCAAATTCAGTTTTGTATTTTAAATTGTTTTTGGAAATTGTATGCTTCAATGGCAGAGGAGATATCCGGAACATTTATTGAGAACACTTCAAAGGCCAAAATCAGCTACTTGCCGTCAAAGACAAGAAATCGGCTGCGTGCCGTCAAAGACAAGAAATCGGCTGCGTGCCGTCAAAGACAAGAGATCGGCTGCGTGCCGTCAAAGACAAGAAATCGGCTATGTGCCGAGAAATAGGTTTCTTTCAGCGTCAACCTTCATCCCATTTCCACATGAACAGACACCTGAAACTGAGTTTCTTGAAATAACATTTTGGGATCAAGAAATGAGCTTCCTACCCAGGTACCATGAATACAAACTAAACATAATCGATGCTGTATTGCAGGCGTAGCTTATACCTTATACACAACATTTGCCAAACTTTGAAATATTGCTGAAAGTAATTGGATTTGCCTCCATAAATATTAACTAGTTGAAATTTGTCCTCACTTATTCTTGAAATGGAGTTCTGGAGTACAAGAATATAACTTTTTTTCTGGGTTGAGATCTCTTAAGCACAATCAGCTCAACACACGTAATGAGCTAAAAACAACACATGGAGCGAAAATAAAGCATAAAAGTAATATAATTTTTATTACTGCATACCAACTCTCTTTACAGTCATCTTATGCGCGTGACGAAGGAGCAAGCATAATATTCTGTCACAACAAATTTTTCGTTAGCCACTCGCGCATGCGCGGTATATGAGAACGTGTGACTTGATTGAAACATATCACATGCGATCTTCTGAGGCTGTTCTTCTGTGTCACATGTTTAAGAGTTGTAGTTGCTGTATCACATGTTGACAAAGATGATTACCCAATGCCAGGTTCAGGCTGAAATTCGTGGCATAGACAGACAAAGGACTGTATGGCCTGTAGCAAGTTGATAAATGGAGTTGTGAAGCTCTCATCTTAGTATATATTACGATCATAGCAAAATTAAATGCATGTGCTGGATTCCGTCATTTCATTGTTATTTTCGTTCATGGTTTTTATTTTGAGTGTTTAATGCGCACAGTTAATAACTATTGGTTACTTCCATTTCTACTTATACCACACGCAGATAACCATAAGTGTAAACCCATCAAAATCATTCGACGTCGCCCCTCGCGACTCTTGTAGTTACATCAAGTCTTACTGTTCTTTAATGGATTTTCTTTCTAGTTAATTCCTTGCTTATATTGTCTGTTTTAAACAATTCCTCTTTAATAGAACAGATTTCCTTCTCGTTTTATCCTTGAGAAATCCACATCATCGTTCATGACTGTTTAGAACACCAGGGGTCTGTAATTCCATTTAAACTGGCAACAATAAACCCTTTGATTTTTAGCTGTTAAAACCTGTTTTCTTCGTTCGATACAACGGGGTTTTATTATTCTCAAAACAGGTTGTACGTTGTTTGATTGATTAGATTATTTCCAAGTAAAAGAAGGTTGAAAATCACTCAAAGTTCAGTCGAGAATTAAAATTTCTCGTTTATTGCTTGATTAATATCATATGTATTTAGCAAACTTATTTCATTGATTGTCCTTCATGAATGTAAGAAAATGAGGCCATTTTTCCCGTGGATCTTTATGAAGCGTTCGTTTATTGCAAAGAGGCAGTTTTTTAATTTGTCGTTTATACATTGTAGCTAGGACATTCATTATTGTATGAATGCTGACAGTGTGTAGCAAGGTATTAATACCACAGACATTTTGTCTAAACAAGAAGGTGTGCCTGATAACGACGTACGTAACTCGATTGAAACGGTTGAAATACAGACCCACATAGTAGGTTGCTTCCATGATGTCACGTGAATTGAAATACACCGATATGGTACATTTACCCCACCTTAAAAGAGCGACCGTGTAGTTATCTAATATGACTGCCACAGGAAATCACAAGTAACCAAGTATCAAGCCTCCCATCTTGTACAAAGGAGTTGCCTTTTAATTTAAAATTAAGGTATGGTCTACGCTGTTCATTAGAAATCCCTTGGAAATTGGAAATAGAGGCCAAGCACAAACCTTAAAAGTGTTAAAATCATAAAGCCTAGGAGCAACCTATGAAATACATAAGACGAAATTAATAATGGAGCTAAATGACTTTAACCTATTTTTATGTGCGGCTTAACTCCTCGTCTCTCTATTGCTATGAGTAAAGATATATCCTGTACTTGGAGTCCAATAAAGACCCTCTAATAGGAGTTGTTATAATAGAGCCTTTTCCATAGGTAATACACCTTGTTTAGCACCTTAAATGTTGACAAAAGTCGCGTTGTTTTGATTTGTGGTTGGTCATCAATTATCCATCATTCACTGAATTTTTCAAGCCATTTTTTGTTACACCTTATTGGCCAATATGCATTTGTTTTGTTAAGCCATACATATAAAGTTGTTTGCTTTTGATTTGCCCCAGACAAGGTCAAAGACGAGTGAGGATTTTGATACCTGCACGAACAGCTCACCAAATAGATTTCGTGGAATACTAACAACATCAACATAATTGCAGCAGAGATATAACAAGACTATGACCAAGGAGGGAACAAGGAAAAGGGGCCTGATTAAAGATAGCAACAGAGAAGAAAGCAACTAAATCAGGAGAATTTTTTACATCAACACTCATAATGAAATCAAACATGCTTGACCTATCAACTGCTAATTACCTCCCGCAACTCACCACACATTATGCTTTACCTATGTATATTATCATATTATCTCCAACAACCCACCACACATTATGCTTTACCTATATATATTATCATATTACCTCCAACAACCCACCACACATTATGCTTCACCTATATATATTATCATATTACCTCCAACAACCCACCACCCATTATGCTTTACCTATATATATTATCATAACTTGCTTTTTCGACAGCAACTGTACAATATTTGCTTCATTTCTCTTCTTTGAATTTATAATTAGCCAAGACAGAGAAGCTTCAAGTGAATAACTTCCTTCTATATTATCTTTAAAGTGATTGCGAAAAAAGCATAAAAACCTAAAATATAAAAGCCGTACATGATAAAATCGAATAAAATCTTGGCAATTAACAAAAGTTGTTGAGTAACTCAGAAAAAGCTATTAAGCATAGAACAAAGTGCAAATGTTCACTTCGTGTTGTCAATATCGGGAAAATGCAAGGTCTGTAACTTATACACTGAACAATGGTTCTTGTTTTAAGCACTAACACTTGCTTTTGGGCAACGCAAAGAGTTAAAGGCTGAAAACGATAAGATCGGCAAACTACTTGACTGAAAATGTAACGAGAGCTTGTAACATCCTCCAAATCTCGGTTCATACATAGTTGCAATGCTTCTGTGCTAGTTGGAAATTAAAATTACGTACCAAAATCATTCTCCTACCCTATTAAAGCTCAATTTGTACTAAGGACAAGGGGATAGATTGTTCTAAAATACAATTTCTTGTCATACTCACAAGGAATTAACATGGTTCATTCGCAGTTGTGGATGATGTTCCAAACGAAGTCTTGTGTTAAATGTCATGCATTGAGCTAACTCGCTACCAAAGACGTTGTCACGAAATAAGGCCAAAAGGCTCAAGACAGTTTCCTGTACTTGCCAGTCAACTTGTTATTTAGAAGTTTGCAGACACGGTTGAAATCTCTTGTAATATTGAATTAAGCTATGATTAAACAACGGTGCTATTGTTTAATATAAGGCACCTTTGCTCTGCTGCTTTCCAAAAGTATCCAATAGTTGCGGGGTTTTTTGTGGTCTGAATTGGTAATTAGTTTAAATACTTTCTAGTCATTAGAACAACACTGTTATTTGAATTCCGGCTTTTGTGTGTGTTTTATGATTATTGCTTCCATATCATTGTAATCTGTCTCTTCTAAGGACATCACATTGTTTCCACCACGTGCATCACAGTGTAATTACGCTTCTGAAGACTTTCGTGGTTAAATGAATAAGACCTGCCAATAAACTTAGTTTCAGGTTTCTGCAAAGATTAATCCGAGAAAGAGAAACATGAAAGGTGAGTGAGAGGGGACAGTCTTTGATCCTATCTTTATGGGGTTATGCGGTAAATTTTGAAACTGTAGAATAAAGGATTTCATAATTGCGCACTTCTGATAATGATCAACTTAATCAAGGCCAAGGTCACGTGTCAGTTTGTCTGGAAGCCTAACTCATTTATTACAAAATACAAGGGTCAAAAAATTTTTATGGTCATAATGCTTTTTGTCATTTTAAAAAGTAAAAATCCGAACTTGAAAATAATTTAGTTTTCCGAAGTATGGTGTAAAGGAGATTGTAGTGACTCATTCAGTGTTATACTTTACTTGAGTAGTAATAGCAGAATCACCAAGGATTTCATAGTTTCTTTTGCTTTTATTCCTTTTAAAATTTAGCGAGTCTATTTCAAAGACTTTTGCCATTAAATCTTTATCTTGCCCCCATCCAAACGATGACTTGCTGCGCTCAAGCTAGGGTTTTGCAAGGAATCAGTAAGCGACCATCCCTTGGATGGCTCAACGGCCCCAGGATAAGAAAAGTGAACATCAATTCCAGGAGCTATTAAAAGTCCATTACAGCTTAAAGGTTGATATAAGCTTTTAGCACCACCATGTGAACAAATTTTGAACATGTAAAAACCTAAAATGTTCATTGGGTGCCCATTTTAAAGCACACAGTTTGAAACATTGCCACAGATCTACTAATTGATTTAATCGATCCCTTGCAAAGTAAATGTTCTTGGAAGGTTTTAGGAGGGTTTTTGGAAGGTTGATTTTCAAAAAATGGAAAGAGCAGTCGAGTTCATCCCTTACTTCCTATGTCTATTTATTTACATTGCAATAATCTCTTTGTTTAGATTCTATAGAATACTAATTTCTTCTTTCTTATTGAATTCGCTTATATATTTACCAAGCTTCAGGTAGCATCTGCAGTTAACAATTCGGACCAAGTTCTTCTCCTTCTTTTCATTTCTCGTAGCATACTCTTTACCACGTGACGTCTATTGCCATGAGGTGGAAATACTACGACGTGAGCTCTGTGTAAGTGGGTTTCCGTCGCTTTCTCAAACAAATGGCATTGTTGTCAATGGTGACGCGTTTTGGAACTGTGTTCTCGCGTGCGTGTCTATGTGTGCAAGGTAAGAAGTCATTTTCCTACTTAAGTTTGTTTTGTAATTTCAAATATATATTTGGGGGGAATTCCAATTGGCATTGTTATTTTTTGAGTCAGTCTGAAAAGGTTATCATCGCTGATCACCCTGTCAGTCAAAAGTCTGAGTGAACTTTCCGGGATTAACATTTTCAAATCCAAAATATCTTTTGCACCCTTGTCACCTCGTCGGTCACTTACCCACAATAACCTTGTTATCTTTGAATACAGTTTTGGCTCACTTTGCTATCCATCTTCTCCTATACTATTTCTAGATTGTACGATTGTCTGATTATCTTCTTTAAGTTTTTGCACAGTTTTCTTGATACAGTTTCAAGCTTTCTGTTTCAAGGAGTCCTGACATCTGAGTTGAATTCCAATCTATATCTAAGCAGTACTTTACATTTATAAGAATGGCAAATGGAACTAGAGGTAGCTTAGGCTACCAAACGTTTGCATTAGATAAACAAGCGAAATTGTTGAATTTACATAGATTTTGATTTAGGAAATGACACGTTCTTTTGCGTGGGTACAATTACTGATTTTCCCAAAGGTGATAAAAGCATGTCATTTTATCCTAAAACTTGCAGTACCGTATTCTTGTACGATTTTCATTCGAGTGGGTCCTAGTTTTCTTGATCACTCTTAAAATTCAAGCTTTCTTCAAGCCATTTGAAATTGTAATAATGACCTTTTTGAATGGAAGGAACTTACACAATTCGATCATCAATTTTGCGTAAATAGGCTTCAAGCAGGTAATGTTAAAATTGAATTCTATTTACTCAGTGGGGGTGCTTTCTTTAATTTTCCTTTTTGCTTCTTCTATGTACCAGGTGATAAAACGTTCTTGTAACATGTTTTGAACATCCATTCTCAGTTAAAATCAAGAGACTGAAAATGTCAACTAAAAGCAGTCGGAAAGCGCAAACGTCCTGCAAGCCAACAAGACCAGGTGGGATTCCAAGTTTCGTCAATACTAAAATGAGTAGTACTCATAAGTGTCATGATAACTTTGATTTTCCTTACGAAGATTTCCTCAGTAGCTGTGCTTATAGGAAGATATCACCACCAAAATTTGCAGGTGATCCAGAACTTAGGATTTGATCATCACTGAAAATGAATCAGCTCGACCTAGTTAGACTGTCAACACCCTGTAACAATGTCAGCACGATATGTTCATAACTTTTTTATTTATTTTGCCAGCGAACAGACAAATAAACAGACAAAAAAAGCAGACAACGGCAAAAACATAACCTCCTTGGCCAAGTTGATCATGTTTGCATCGACAGTGACCACTTGATGTGATTTTTTCCAAACGTACTGGCTTTGTGTTCAGAGCTTGGTTTTCGGTAGTCATTGGCCACGGGGGATAAGGGCAATTGCCCGTCCACTTTTATTCAAAATTGATCAGAAAATGAAGTGTGGCTGGGGTAATACATTTTCTGAGAACTCTTCGAAAATGATAATGTAATTGATGAGAATATAAGATTGAGAATGATAGGTATGTGCTGTACAATTATGTATTTTTATTACTCAGCATATGTAACAGTGTGAAGGGGATTACATAAGCATTAGTTGGCGTAACAGATGAGGCAATGCTGTAATGATCATAGCACAATGTGGCTGGTAATTCTCTTGTATATTATATTACAATACCAGGAAATGCTATGTAATGCCAACAGATAACGGGAGTTTTCGTCTAGCTGAAATACGTAGTACAGAAAGTCTTGCATGGAAACCACAGTAAGCATAATAACTGTCAGTGCTTTGTGAAGTACGTTTCATGACGAAGCTGCATAGTTCCATGTTATTGAGCGGAAGTGTAGAGTGTGTTCTTTTGTTGCGTGTAGGTCTGACTATGCTGTTACTGATTCGATACAGTTATTGAATAGACGCTTGTGTGTACCCTCGCTGTTTATTTTGTTACCTGCTACATAATTTCACAAGAACTTATAGAACTTGAGACACTTCACTTACATTCTAGTAGTACTTAAGGAAACTTAAAGATCACACTTAAAGAGCCGAAGTTTAGTGACAAGGCTTGTGAAGGGCTTTTGACGAGAACCGGTAATAAGAAATTTATACTGAATATATTGATTCTCAAAGAATACTCTGATCGCTTTAGACACGCATCCGAATACCTACAAAGAGAAGAAATGGATATGGTAACAGCTGTAGACTCCGTTGTCTCCCTTATTCAACAAATGTCTTCGCTCGGTACCAAATGGAAGTTTTTGCAGATGGCTTAAGAAAAGACATTTACAATCTTTGATGACTTCATTCTGCCGGATAAAAGATCCCAAACGTTAACAAACCGCTTAGCTGATGGCCAAATGTTCATAAATCCCACCTGAAGAATTTGTGCAGAATCTGTTACGACTGTGGGATCTGTTGGATTGTCTACTAAATGAGGTGCAGGAAAGATCTTTGCAAGAGACCTGTGAAGTGACGATCAAACTTTCTGTATTTAGCCCTCCTAAATGGAATGAGGCGAATGTTGTAAAATTAAAGAAATTTGCAAGGAAATACGATATTCCCCAGGAATAAGTCAGTTGTGAATACTCTTTACTACCATATTCAGGATTTGTTGAATGTTTGCTGCAAGAGATAGAGGAAAGAAAAGCGTCCAAAGCTCCATACCTGCCATCGATCCTTAAAGATGTTTCATAAAGCGACCTTGCCAACCTTTCCGCAAACTTCTTTCGCGTTATTCAGATTGCTGCAACCATGCCTGTGACCACTGCCAGGTGTGAAAGGCGCCACAGTAAAGTAAAACTAATAAACAATGTCATGGATGATATGATGAGTGAGGACCCCCTTGAGAGTTTGTTGCTCAATAGTAGCAAAAGGGACCTTTCCACAGAGTTGACTGAGCTTATCAATCAGTTTGCCATAAAACCTACAAGACTTAGACTGTTGTATTATGTTCAGTTTTAATTTGTTCATTTGGACTTCCAAGATTGAAAAAAATGAGGCATTTATGCAGTTGCTTGAGTTTTTATGTTCACCAAACTCTTAGAAATGCATCCAAATTTCTTGTGATATTATATTTGGACTATAATATTGCAAATGTTTTGGTGAACCCTCGCAGAAATCGCTTGCCAAATTTTTGACTCAGGCATACAAATTCTTTTTTGGTCAAAAATTTGACTTGAAAAAATGCCGTTGCATAGAAAATGCTTCAAATTTGTCTACCAAAGCAGTGATCTGCAGTGGGTCCCTGCAATGCTACAGGCTTGTATTAACTTGTAACTGAGAAAGCATGTATAATAATTTTATAAACGCATTTACAGATACGGAAGCAGGAGATGCCTTCTAATCAAAAATAAAAGAGATCTCTTCAAAACTGCTTTTTATATGTAGAAAAGCTGTCTTAAATCATTAAGGTTTTCATGTTACTAATGGCATGTTATAAATTTTTCTTCGTAGATAGTCTTTCCCTTTATTATCCTGGCCATGACGTTGTTGGTAGTCATGAACAGACTGCTTCAAATAGCCATTCGATAACTACCCATTTAAATTCACTCATGCTACCTAACTTTTATCGTGTTGTTTGTTGCTTAACCTAGATAAAAAACAGAGGCTGTTTCTATATTAGGTACCCAATTGTTGTGTCCTCAACTGCCCATTCATTTTTTTGAATGTATGACTCCCAGTCATTTTTTCTCTCTTACTAAATTCGAGGGTTTCCTTCAGCATTAAAAAAACACACCATTCCTAAATGTGGTATGCACCTGGAAGTCAGTAAGCTTTGCCACTGAAAGGGCATGACCTTTCTTATAAATATTCTTCCAATGCCGACTTTTTTCTTAATTTAGGGCCTAAGCAGCAGAGAAAGTCCTGGTCTTATGGTTCTCATCCTCTGCAATTTTTAAATATAATTCTCGAAAGTCGGTATTCGCTAACACAATGGATGAGTATAGGAATATAACTAATAAGGTGAAGGTCTCCGATTTAAGATCTATGGCCAATGATCACTTGATCCAAAACGACTTTCTCATCTTTTATGAAGTTGAAAATATCCGAAGTGACACCATTGTCTATACAGTTCAAAATATTTTGCTGCATCTTAACGTGTCCTTGCAGCATGACGTATGACGAAAGAATGATAATACAACGAAGAAGGGATATAGTTTGGCCAGGAATTCTAACCGACTGTGATTGTCGTTCCACCAACATCCAGGAAGTTGAGCAAATTATAAGGCATACGATGAAGAGTCGAGAAATCTAACATAGTAATTTCCGGTACTACGAATAATATGAAAAACGCTTATAGGTCATCATCACCAAATTCAATGTATTTAAATAGCTTTGAAAATACTAGTCTTTGCCGACTCAATAGAAGCCATGGATCTTTGAAGTTTATAATGTCATGAGTCGTAAGCTTTTTCTGCGCTAGTTTTCGAAAGATCCTCCTCCCATCGTCAGCCTACTAGTTGTTAAACTGTTTATGCATCAATATGGTGACATGGTTCGAGATGTTCTTGGGTGTGGCTCCTGTGTTTGTTTTGTTCTATCTACTAGTGCCGGCAGCCGTGTTGCCGGAAAAATGTAAGATATGTTGTTTAGCTGTGTTGAGGAGAGTCGATAGTTGTTTTTTTTCCAGCAGTGTAAATGACCACAAGTTCGAATGGCAAAACAAGCAACTTATAGACAAGGAGACCAACTCTATAACCAGGATAATGAAAGAAAATTTAGAAGTTTAGAGTTTTTGCCCTTTTCTCTCCTCTGTGCACTAGACTGTGTACATATCAGTGTATTCGTCATTCCTTTATGCCGTCAACGGTAGTGTAAGCACTCTTATTTAAACATAAAATTTCGTTCTTCTATCTTCATAATCGATGTAGTGGTTTAGTTGTACAATGCTCGCTTTGCGTGCGGAAGGTTGTGGGTTGGAATCCATGATCGGGTCATTCTAAAAACTTAAAAAGTAGTACATAATGCTTCCTTGCTTAGCACTCGGCACTTACGGGATAGATTATGGAAGTTACGCACAAAGTGCTGCTAACCGCGCAGCTTCGTACTGTAGTATTCATGCTTGCACAACTGTGTGGCCAAAGAAAAATAAGGTAGGCGTACACCAAAATGGTGTGGGAAGGAACTTTTATTTGGCCATCATAAAAGAGTTATGGGCTCTGACATTACCAGAAAAAATCGGCTCAACGTCGCAGAGTTGTAGGATATGGTACAGAAGGTTTCCTATCCAACAACCATCAATGTTGGAGAAGACGAATTGTACTTCAGACTTAATCTATAGGGGCACAACAGAGGAAGCAAAAAATTGCTGAAACGTGTGATGATTTTTATCTTATTTGACGTTTTTTGCTGATTTTGCTTTTCCGATCTTCCTGCATTGACAAATCTCTCCATCTCTTGCTTTGTCTACTTTTACTGCTTGACTAAAATGCCTGCCATGGAAATTGGTTTCAGATTAATTACCCTATTTCAAATTCGGCAACTTCAATATCATTAATTTCCATGATGCTTAAGGAGAAAATCAGTTGATTCTCAAGGTTATTTTTTCACTGTTATGATCGTTTCATTCTGTTATTTTGTAAATGTAGGCCGTAAAAATTACGACGACTAGTGCAATACGGATTTCGGTTTTTGAATTCACGTTCTTCATAATCCAGGTCATGTCCCTCCAGGTCATAATTGCATCATGTTGTAAGAAGGCAGATGGTTATTTAAATAATAATCTCTCCCTTTGATTGAATAAATCATCTCTTTGATTGCAAGTCGACAGTGCAGTCAATATGGCTGGTGAATACATTATGGTGCCATTAACCTGAAATTCGAGAATTGATCGTTACAACTTAAAGTTTTATTGGGACTATCAATCAATCCAGGGTTTCTATTAAAAAGAAAAATTGTAATATCTATTCTTCCGAGTTTTCAAAGAACTTGAAAGTTACTAGTTCTTATACTTCATTAACTGTGATCGAAGATGTTCTCCCAGTAGATAATGCACAGTGTCGTGGGGTCAGCAACATATGAAATGCGGAAAGACTGGAAGTTTAGCTTTAAGAAACTTTTACATAACTAAGGCTTTTAAACTATTCTTACAAGTTTTATTATAATTTTGTGAAAATCTTATGAATCGTGGGGCTGGTTACTTGCTTTCCTGGGGACAGTGTTAACCAAATATGAAAGTGGAAAAGAATCTTGCTTAGAAAGATAATGTATAGTACGCTTTAGAATTGAAGCTTTGTATGTAGGTAAAAAGACGCATTCATCTTCTTAAAGCTTTCGTGAATATCAGAGTTGCATATTTAATGGCAATTAACTGTGAATTCTCATTTTGGTTGGAACGACCACGACTTTAATACTAATTTGCGCTCTACTGTGATCCAGTACAACTTCAAGTTCATGCTCTACATCTAAGGGTTGCCTTCCACATACACCCATGTTTTTTTTTCAAGAGCCATATACAAGTACTCTAAAAATAAACTAACAAGGGTAACTAACAGATGCCCTTACGCAATACAAGTTGAGCAAGAAGGTAGAATACAAATTACACAACGTATCGATTTACAAAAATAAAACAAGCAAGTCAATGGTCAAATAGTAGAATTGCTGGGATAAGGAAGATTAAAAACATTTGTATGTACAAGGAAAGCTTTAAGCAATAAAAATAGTCATAGCTTCCAATATACGGAGGAGAAGATCACTTCTTCCCTTATAAAGTGAAGTGAATTTACTTTTCCCTTGAGCCTCTAGATAAAGTGATAGCACATCAGATCTTCTTTGTGATCATAGAAATGATTTGTCTATCTTTTTTAAAAAAAGCGTGTGGATTATCACAACGCCAACAGCAGGTAGGACCCTCTCGCGTAAAACCAAATTCCAGGGATGGTAGCGGTCCAGAAAACATCGGGTGTCGCCACGAGAGGCAGATTGTCGGATTGGGCGAAGCAAATTGTCATCAGACTAGTCGCAGCCGATTTTGCCCACCGCAAAATTTTTAAAGAAACCTAGAACATGGCAATAACAAGAATAATAGCATTTGTGAATCTATAACGGATCTGGTTTCTCCCTTCTATAAAACGTAAATTCCTGGGTACCACTCTGTGAAACCTCTGCATACTACTCTGCAAGTTTTTTCATATAACATCAAATTTCCGAGTACTGTCATAGCATTTTAACTCTTCAAAAATTACAGTTACATGATGGCCCCCGACTATATCATTTTTACATTGACAATATTTTTATTTCTAATATGAAAGTGTAGGAGTGATTTTATTTTACTACAAAGAAAGGACATGGGATCCAATGATTACTAAAACATTGTGACAGCAACCTGCAGGTTGGTTTATGTGATACGATTTCATTTTGATTAAAAGGAATTTGCTACAAAAGTCAACTGTTATTATTTATTAAATGATAACGTGGACACACGCATAGAAACCTTATTGACATGGGATAAAACACATTGAAACGTGCTAGTTTTCATTGGGTACCTGATATAAAAAGCATAAATCAAATCTTTCTCATAGTTGGATATTTTGTCAAAAATCAAAAGGAAGAAAGAAAAAGGTCATATCTACTCACTTGTATTTACTTTCTTGAGGGTAATGATCATGACATTGAAGAGAATTTGATATTAAATTGTCAATTAAACGAGCAGAATAGGCGATGACATCTTGTTTCTTATACTACTTTTTCACATTATTAGCATGTGTAAGTAGAATCCCTTGTTAATTATTGGAAGCATTCAAACTCCTTAATTTTGAAACTTCGATTAACTGCAGACTTCAGCTTGTAGATTCCTAGTCCCCTCCTTGCCACAAAAACTCAACGGCCAAACTTATTGTCTTCAGTTGAAACTTGGAGCCCAGTTTGTTACTTTGCAATTTTATAATACACAATTTACTACTAGACGTAAGATTTAGTGATTATTTAGACCTTGTTTTCTGTTTAAAACTTTAAGATCTTGTCGTGAACAAAGTTCAGAAAATTGATGGATGCCCTTTATTCAGATGCGTTAAGCAAGAAAACAAACTAAAAAAACCACTTGATTTTGATGGAAGTCTTTGTAGTATGAAATACCAGTTGCAATGAGGAATATATCGAGAAGACCATCATTCCAACCATTACAAGTAAAATTCAGTTACCACTTCCATCCACGAGACGAATTGCAGCCACTAAAGTGTAGAGGCTACAAATGGCTGAGATTATTTTTAACAGTGGGAGTTTATTGACACAAAACTGTAACCAAAACATAACATTGCACCAAACGCTTCACTTAGCATGCACACAAACGTTAACGTAAAATGGCCCTCCACAGGGAGGTGTGTTAGCCATAGTTTAGTTTCAAATTCACGCCACCGCTCCTTGTTCATACCTCCGGTTTTGACCGATCACCAGTCACTATTTTGGTCCCTGCAATTTGTGTGATTCCTTCTTAGGAAGTAAAAGACTTAAATTTAAATGACATTAAGATTAAAGTAAAGTTGAAGTAAAATTAAAGTAAGATTAAGGTAAAATTAAAGTAAGATTAAATCAAAGTTGAAGTAAAATTTTAGGTATCTGTAAAGATAGGTAGCCAACCCTAAGATATAATCACTTAAATTGATACAAAAGGATATATCCCGTTTTTATACATTTTACAAACAGAATCTGCCTGAGTATCTTGGGTCCACACCTTCTCATGATGGAACTGACACAGATCGGAGATTCAACTCTTCGTATTATCTAAAGCAAGTATCTGAAATTGTACCTAGCGATACAAAACTTTGATTTTGTTTTAAGTAGTAAATTCATCTGAAAAGGTTTTCTTCTCACACTGGTCGCATATAATCGTCAAGTACGGTTACGATTACTTTTGCTGAATTTGTAGTGTAAGTATGGATCGAAATTAACTAATAAGAAAGTTGCCAGTTACCGTATTCTGACGAATCTATGTCAGTGATCAGCTTCAGACGGGAAGCTTTATGGATGAGTCTCTTACTTTAAAGAATTTTTAAAGACGGTATCCTAGAGAGTAAATGCCAGTGTGAACCTCTGGCATGCAGTAAACATAGCTTTGATTACAAAACCATAAAGCTTCCAACTAAAGTTCTTGGATCCTCTGTTACGGAGTATATTTCCCTGCCTTGAGCCGCTATTAAGTCACAAGGGAGGCTAAAATGGGTTAAACAGATCCACGACATTGATATCTGATGCTTATTTTGTTGAGTAACCTTTCTGCGCTTAATTTAAGCTCCAACTATGGGTATTAACACTTTCCACTTTGCCTAGGGTTCTGTTTTTATCAAAACGTTACCATATCCCTCTACTGAATAACGCCCAATGCGATCAGGCCTACGAGACTGTGGGATTCCAACTGAAGGAAACAGACCGTAATCATTGCATAGAGGAATTAGTATTCATACAAGATGAGCTAGATGGAATGTATAATTGTGAAAAAATGAGTACACTCTGGGCAGATGCCTTCAAGCTCAATTATTTCATGTCATATCTTAACAAGTAAAGCTACTACATTGTAAACTTTAGTGGCTGCTTCAGTACAGGTACTAAACTTTTTTGGATAATTTTTACTGCAGTAAAAAATCTTGCCTTGAAGACATTCTTTCTCTCTGTACACCAAAGAGATAAACCAGACAAAGATACATATCCTTAAGAACATTCCGCGGCTGCATATTAGATAAAGGATTCTTTTCAACAAGTATCAACATTTGCAAGAAAATGAGAGTTTAATCACCGTAAACAATTAAGAGACCTCTTTTGTTATTTGATGTTCCTCATTCTATTTCTTTGGGACCATAAGCTCTCATCTGTATCGTTAGCAGTTGGAAGTTTAAAGCAACTTCCATACTTAAGACAATTGGTTTAGCGATACGTATCATCATCTCATTTGGTCTCAACTAAGGTTTAGGATTAGTCTTAAGTTCATGTACTGCAACCAGGGGAGTACCAGAGAAGGATATGGATCTAGTCATCCCCGGGAAAACGTTTAATGGCTTGGAGTTCACGAAGGCGGTACAATGATTCCATGTAAGTGCACATGGTTTTCACAGTTTTTTCTTCTCCTTTCTAGCGTGGTATGTACTTGATATTTACATTGTAATAAGCGACGTAACTTGTTTGTCAGCCCAATCTAGTTCAAATAATAATAATCATTGGTTTGATTTTTCTCAAATCAAAACGCTTTTTCTTGTGAATGTTTTAGAAATGGTAATATTCATGACTGAGTGTCTTCTTTTTTATTTCAAGTTTCGTTCGGATTTATCATATATTTTTGGTTATGTTCGAGGATGGCAATTATTTGTTGA
This sequence comes from Chironex yamaguchii, assembly GCA_024741275.1. Classification (NCBI taxonomy): domain Eukaryota; kingdom Metazoa; phylum Cnidaria; class Cubozoa; order Chirodropida; family Chirodropidae; genus Chironex; species Chironex yamaguchii. The sequence goes on along the minus strand of JANTCA010010890.1, from coordinate 14,792 downwards.
TAACACTGATTCTCAGGATTCCAGTTATCGTCATTTTGAGCGTAGAATGACTGCTTAAGATGGATAACAAATAACATTAAAGCAATTTTAGGATTTAAAATTACAATTTTCAGCGTAGCTATCATCAGAGCATTTCTTATTTATTGTTGCGTTACCTTCTATAGTTTAGACAGTTTCAACTTAAAGACTTAATTAATAGCCGGGATACAAAACATACCACTAGAAGGAGCGGTATAAGGATAGCAACACCTCTTGACAACTACTCAACCTTTTTACGTTAAAAATTTAGGTATATAAATTTACTGCCAAAATTTTCCAAGGCTCTCAGACAAGAAGGAAACAAATTTGAGTCAAATTTAGCTGCTGTTGTCCTCGCAAGTTGTACTTTGAATCTTCTGATAAAAGAAGTCATATTGCTAGGAGTGTACATTGGTTTGGAGATTTGGACGTCGTATATCTTTATAAAGGAAAGGGATTCTTAGCTTCCGCTTTTAGATTCAGGGGCTACCATACACCAACTCCATATCGTCACACCCATCAATATCATTGCAATTATCAAAAATTTACTTGACTTATGTCTATGAAAGAGACATAAGTGAACACGAATAAGTGCATGGTGTCGAAACGTATCCCTGTATCAGCTGCGAGAGCAATATTGTCCTTCGCTGTAAAATGGACTCGCATTAAAACAGTATTATTGAAGTAAACGTTGAACGGAACACGTTTCAGCATTTTAGAAAAAGCAAATTTCGGCCTTTGCCGTAATATAAACCATTCGCTACCTTCGTAGTAGCTCAAGTTTTATCACAAACAGAACTCTATCTTTCCTTAGTAGAATTCAATGCAAAGCAACCTCAGATTTTGGACACCATTTAGTTAGTTAAGGGGAATAAAAACTGCGCAAGAAAATGCACAAATAATGCACAAGAAAAGGAGGAACAATCACAATGATAAAATAACTCAAACTAAACAATCAAACAGAGAAAGCAAAGAAAACATTCTAGTAGACAATCTTCTATCTAGTATTAGCTCTGAAGCAACTGACAAAAATTGCAATAATGGTCTTAGTTTTCATGTAAAAGTTTGTAAACTGCGTGGCCAGGTAACTGATCTATGTAAGAGTAGTATACGTGCCAAAATACACGTAAATATTTAGATATCTCAGTTCCAAAATGTTTACGAAGGTTATTACATCCAGATCCTTGTATGTAATCCTTTTGATTTATCTTTCACTTTGATCGACTTTTGATTTATCTTACTGTGTTTATGTCCTTGTTCCGAAATCTGAATTTCTATTAAATTTTTGACATGAACTCAATACTGCCAATTTTTTCAATCAGGAAAGTGTAAAATTGTAACTAGGCATGTACAACTAGAGAATTAACGTTATTATTTACATCGGTCAGCTTGAATTGGACATGTGCTTAATGCCCTATTATTTGCAAGACAAGAGCATAAAGGGATCAGTTACACACTTAATATAGTTACTGTCAACAAGGAAATAAAGCACCAGAAAACATCAAAAAGAGACTAATCCTACATGACATCGCTCTGTCCCGATGACAGTTGATTACTTTTATTTCACCGATGAAAAAACCAACCACTGTGTACACTGGACCAGCATCGTTCCATCTGTTCTAGTTCAGGTGAAGATTTTGGTTGTCTGAAATCGCGAAAAGGTCACTTACTCAGGAAACTAAATGCAGGGTCAGCCAACTTGCCCTACTTATGGCCAGTAGGAAGGTTTATCATACGGCCTATGCTGCCCACTGTTTTGCTGACCTTTTACCGGCCTCACCATCCACTAGGTTAGTCCTGTATAAAAAGTGTGTCAATCAAAGGAAAAACAACATCTATCTAGACATCCCCCAAATTACACAACAAAAATGGTCGGTGGTTGTTACTGACTATATGGAGGCGTGGTATCGAACGACCTTTTCCAGTAGTTTAAAGAGTGACTTGACAATCACAATTGTTGACCTAAAAGCACGTCCATTCATTCTTTTTTTGTGTGCAGCCACCTCAAGTACCGTCTTGGAAAAGACATTAAAAGGCTTCAAGGTTTCATTTGTTTATGACACTATGAAACATTTGTTGTGATGGCTGATATATTCACAAAGAGAAATGTTTCATGACTTATAACATATACACAAAGTTCTAATTGAAATTATATTTCTCGTTTTCACTTCAGACTTTTTGTCCTAGTAAAAAGCTGAAAAAGCAATGATCAGATTTTCTGATAATAACAAAAATTGAATAGAAAATTGTCCTTTATCATTTTAAAACGCAGCCTGTAGCCATATATGTGTTTCATGACTTATCAACTTGAATGAGCCACATCCCACAGTTATAACAAATGGCCATGTTTTGTAAATATTATGTATTGTATAGAGATGATATCACGTCCTTTGTTGATCTAATGCCGCATTACTGATTTCTGAATGTCATTCTTTTTTGAGAAGGTTCCCAATTTTGTTGAAGTATGATATGCACATTCACATCTTCCTCAATAGACAATTCCATAAAACAATATTAAAGCATTCTCTTTATATCCAAGATAAATGTTTAGAAGGGATGATACAAATGCAAGCAATATTCCGTATCAGGATGTAACATTTTTTAGCATACTCTTTTCCGAGTGTAGCTGATTCTCATGCCAGGGTTAGGGAACGTAACTATCTAAGCAAAATATCCATTTTCTCGTAGTTTGTACGTGCATATTTCTATCTCTGTCTTAAAAACCTCTTTCTTTTACTTCGATATTTTTTCAGGGTATTATACACCCGTCATCTTCCTTGGAGTCCTGCTCCTAGTTCTTGTGATTCTGGTCCTTGTGTATAAATTGGCACAAAGATACTTAGACGGAGGTGATGATGATGGCGAATTAGAGGCCGATGAGCAAAATGAGGAAGAACGCAAGATTGGTCTTCTCTACAGAGGGTCTTCAAAACGTTCCTTTTCTAAAAGTATAAGATCAAAATCGTCTAATACTAAAGAGGAGCAATACAGCTTGTTGAATCATGAGGATAAGATAGGAGAAGGATTATCAAGTGCGACGGATGGAGTGGCAAGAGAAGATGAAAAGGGAGCGGAAATCATGTTTATAGGTGAATCTGACAATCTTGTGTTGTATTCAGACTCAGATGCTGAGATATTGGAAAGTAAAATTGTGTCAGTGGATGAGATTGAGGCGAATAGCCAGAGAGAGATAAGTACGGCAAAAGAGCTAAGTAAGATAGAAACAAGAGCTGAAACGGTAGCCTCATCATCATCCGAATACAACGAAGCGGGAGTTGATATCATGAATCTTGAGGACCAAATGGAGGCAATTTCAACGACAGACATTGAATTTGAAGCCTCTGAAGATAAAATAATCACAATTGACATTGGAGTGCGATACGTAGAAGTCAACACATACCTGTCTGGCATCCTCACTAATATTGTCGGAGTGCCACCGAAAGAAAATGGTGGTCCAGGAAGAATTCGATTTCACCTATCCTTCATGTCACCAAAAGCAAATCGTAGGTATAAGACCATGTACTCTACAACTTCTAACATGATGAAAAATATTCCATGGGGCTTTGTTAATTTGACATTAGAGGAGGCCTTAGATAGCTATATTCGATTTCGATTGTATGGACGTCGAGAAAAGCTTGGCGTGTTGGCCGGCAAAGAGGTTTGTTATGGTGAAACGTATTTACATCTAAAAGATATTCCACTACAAGCAGAAGGGGTGATTATATCTGGGGCAAGGCTTAAGACATTCACTCGATCTAGTTTCGCAAAGAGAGGTAGACCCTGAAATGAATTCTGCCTACAACACTAGTTAGATCTCTCGAGCAATTTCATTAACATCATTTTGGAGAACTAGCAATTTAAATGATTTTGTGTCTTAGAACACTCAAAATCGTAGCCATGCAGGTAGCTTGATGGGTCAAAAAGTTGGAAATGAAAGTTTTTCTTCCTGGAGGAAAGGATTCCTAGCACCAATTATGCTTTATTTGTTACCTACATAATTTAGGTGATTATTCTTTGGCTCAATAGAAATATAATTTGCTTGGCTTTCAAATCAATGCCTGTTGCACTGCGTTAAACCAATGAAATGTTTGACTTAACACTAGACTCCTACAAAATGTCAGTTACAACGAACCACTGAATGTGGTGAGAGAGAAAACAAATAATTACTTGGTGGACTGGGACCTAAAGATCCACAAAACATTACTGTCTACTTTAATCATATCTTCTTCATTCAGAACAGGCCTTGATATATTGCAAATATACGAAAAAAATTCCCATAAATGCTCCTCGCAAAACGTCCTCAATTTTAAAGGCTTTGCATCTGTTAAAATACATGTTCACTTTGCCGAATAATATAGCAGCGGTCTTTTGGTATTAATGCAGTAATGGTCTTTTGGTAATAATGCTTGCAGGAACGTAGTACCTGTCCCTATCTCACAATTCTAGACATTGGATTCCCGTTTGCGTTTTCAAATTAAACAATTCATGCAAGGAATGATTTCGATTGTTAACTATTATAAAGGTCCTTTTAAAGGTTAATGATAAATTCACACATATCGTAAACCTTGTAAATTTTGTACTAAAATTAGAAACAAACGGAGTTAATGACAATCTTTCTGTCATGTTGCCCATACATTATCAGATCAATGAAAACTAACATTTTCTCAGATCTTCAACACACAATAGAGGGTTACCTCTGTATTCTGTAGCTGCAATGACATGTTAAACTCATGATGGGCTAGACGAATTCTTACTGGTTTAATAATTCACAGGAATTTGTCTAAATATGGTACTCAGTGCTATGGGACGTAAAGTGATGATAACTAATTAATTGACTGATTAACACCATTAGGATGTTGGAGATCTGGCACTGCTTCCTGTGGAACAAAATTTAATGAACCGGAGTAGAATGATGATTGCAGCCACAGACATAAAGAAATCCCTAGACCGACAAAGCCCTTTGTTTTTTGGTTCTTGTTTTGAGTCACGAAACCACACCCAGATTACAATGCATTGTGGTATACGGACGTCAAGAAAAATTCCGCGAAATTCAAACAACATAACATGGTCGTAGTTTTTTCGTAGTTTAGCATCCTTTAACATTTCCTTCCCTATCTCTCTTAATTCAAAAGAAATACCCTTATTCCCACTATATTTCATTTGGGATCTTAGTTATCTTAGGATCTTCTTTGTCTATTTCTTATTAAATACAAATATATTCATACGCACATGTTTGTATTTCTGACCTTCAGTATCTGATTGTCAAAACAATATATGTACAGGTTTGAAATCATTGAGCCTGTTGTTGCCATACTCAGTCATGTATGTTATCATACTAAACCATACAATCCATATGTAATCCAAATGAGATCACATGCATAAGGCCTGGCCCCCATGTGTTGAAAGGTAATTGAATTGGTTTCTACTTTACTTTTGAATTGTTGACTTTCTTACTGTGAATTATGGAAAAACGTTTCGCAGAATACGTCATAAAAACACATTCCCTATTGAAAGAACTATCTAAAACTGTTTTGTTCCTCCCAAGCAACCAAAAAAATGTTTAGGATGCAGTCATGCAAAGTATGGCAAATTCTGTTCTACTTGTTTTGATATAAAATCGCAGTTTAACTTGAGGTATATCTTGATGACTTCCATGTTCCACCAAGACCAGCGCTGCTCTGACTTGTTTTGGTGCCTGCTATTTCACTTCCGACTTCTCTATACCATGATGCTTTGCAGCAACGTGACTCATATTTAAACAATAGGCTGTTCCTCCAGTTATTTAAAAGCTCCCTGATTGAAGCCATCGGAGTTGTAAATTCGGGTCTCGCGACTACAAGTCTAACGCTTTTCTTCTAGAGCTTCGTAGCACAATGGAAATAGTCGCAAGACCATTAGTAAGTCAACTCTGATCGTCCACTCACATTACCAAGAGTCTGTCTATTGGCGTATAAAATTACGAGCGACATGTGCTCTGTGCCTACAAGACTTTCATTTATCGCCTTACTTTATTCGCTTTTCCTACTAAGCTGTTTAGCTCAGTAGAAAGGCATCAGAATTGCAGTCGCGAGACCTTCGTTCGAAGGTTAGGTGGTTATCGTCATGAACTTACTTTAATTTTTAGACAAAGCCTCCGTATCGGCTTCTATACGGAACCAGTAAAATTGACAACAATTTCTACTAGGGTAGTGAAAAAAGTCAGTACGACAGTGGTGTATTTTAATTTTAGGCTGTGTGCTGGGTACACTGCATTTGTGATATCGTAGACGGATAGTCATCATAATGTTTCCAAGCATGTCTCGGGTCATATGATCGAAAATTGAATGTGTTCCTGGTGTCAAATAAACATACAGGGGTCGTGAAATGCTTACATGATTAAAGCTATATTTGGAGAAGCCAGAAAGCTACTTTTCAAACGATACTTGAGTATTTTGTTACAAGTTCAAGAGGTCTTATTATCGAAGGTCGTATGAGAGACTAATAGAGCTTTCATTTTGAGCTTTCTTTCTTAAAAAGATCAATAACAAATCATTGTTCGAGCCCTTATGTTGTATTAGATATTATACAAGAATCACGAGAACACTTACTTGAAATGATGTATTAGGAGTTTGGATAAGTAATTTCAGCTACAGCCAAGGGTTGTAAAAGTTGTGTCAGTGTGTAGGGACTGTGAAGATTGGCGGCTTGAACTCAGACGGTGAGGGGAGGTATATTCACTCTACACCTTTCCATTTTTGATCGACTTTTTTAACAAGTTTTAAAGCTTATGTATTGTAATCAAAAACGAATTTAAATGGCTAAAATGAAAATAATATTTTGATCGAATGCTGAAATCTGTTTGAAACGAGTGATGAAATTAAATTAAAGTAAATATAAGCGCCAGTAACATATTTTGGAGAGAGAATATTGTAAGCAAATGATAAGAGCTGTACTTTTTCCGACTTAAAATTTTTGATTTTTTTTACAGTATTAACGGCACGTAGCTCGGAAATGATTCGTTGTGATGTAAATTAGAGTCCTGCGTAGCAGCTAGAATCGATCTGATACGGTTGTTTTCAAAACATGAACAGATAGGTTGGAGTTTACCGTTCCATTCTAAAGGCATAAATGACGATGTACAGCTTGAGACAAAAGAGTTTTGATAGACTGTAATTGAAAGAAGAACAAGAAAACACCATAGAAATAGTCTTCTTTATTCTATAGAATACACACACTCCACTAAATCTCGAACCCAGATTCTTAATGAATTGAGCTGAATACATAATCTACGAAAATAAGGTCTGAACAAGCGAGCGTCAACTGGAAAAGTTACATTGATTGTACCACTTGTTAGAAAGTTCAGTTCGTAGGTCATCTCCACGATAAGCGAAAAGTCCACGTTCAAACCTTGTCGACTCAGTATTCTTTTCCTCTCCTTCCATTTAGCAGCGTATCCAGGTCGGAATAAAGGCTCCGGTACTCCGACGTTTGAAAACATATACCATTTAATTCACACAAAAGCTGTAGAATAGAATAATTAAAAATTCTTGATCACAAAATTTCCCGTTCCCTCGTTCTCCCGTGCTACAACGTCACTCATTTCAAGGATTGACTAGTCTACATTTTTGTACGTGGTCTTTTCTCGTGCCTCCATGTGCTTGGTACCACAATCTTTGGAAGTTTATTAGAATAACATTTCATGAATACTTATGATTCTGTCGATGTTTCCTAAGACTACTTTGTGACTGCAATCGAATTTTTTAAATTTGTGTGCAAAGTAAGCACGCAAACATCTTAGACTTATTTCTCTTGTAATTGCGTTCCAGTGGTCGTGTTGCTGGAAAGTTCTTGTAAATGCTTAAAACATTAACACGTGGGTTTTTGAAGAAATAGTTTGTTTATTTGTACAGTTTCTTTGTCGAGCTAATCTTTGCTGTTAAACATACTTTACTTTTGTGTTGCATGTAGACCTATATCTTCAGTTTACAAGAAAATAGTTCAAACAAATACATTAAAAGGAGTGTTCCCATTCTAACAAACAAACCATGGAGTGTGGGAAGAATACGCCATAATGCTGTCAAATTTATCAAAATATCTTTACCCTTGGTTTAGCGGCTACGCTGAATTAACCGTCAACAATTTGTGCTTGTAGAATGAATAAAAATAATCGCATAATTTCTGCAATCGAACAAGGCGAATATACCGAGATTTACCAAAACAAAAATCAGAGAAAGACATTAAACCCGGATATAACTTAGTGTGCAACTACTTCCGAGTCATTCTATCGAATGGGAAACTAGAAATGTTTGTAGATAGTTTTTGACAAAAGTTAAATGGATTTAAGATAACGTCTGTCAACATTGCGAAACCAAAAGACATAAGTCAGCACAGTGCTTTCGACTGACAATCTGCCACAAATGCAAGAAAAAGAGACATAATGATAAGCTCTGCAGATCCTTAAAGCACGACAATGACAATTGATCATCCATATTGCCATGTTCAACGAGTCTGGGACTCAAGTTAAGAAAAAGAGTGAGTTCTAGTTTTGTGAAAACTACAGAAGCAGTCGCATATGATCTGTTGTTTGCATCACCGAATTGTGAGTTCAAAAGTAGTAGTGTGGTGGCAGTACAATCCATTTCTAATCAATAGTATTAAAGTCTGGAGGAAAAGAATGTAAATAATCTTATACACTGATTTCGACAACAGCAGTTTGGCTGCCCAAAAAGGCAAATTGAAGCTAGCAGTTTAAACACGCAATTGCTGTAAAGGATGCCAGTGTTATAGTTTTATCATCTCGCCGTTTGCCTTTGAGCTTCTACATTTCTATTTGCATTACATTTTTTTATCTTATTATTGATAAAAGGATGCTTCAGTTTGTCATCGCATAAGTTGTCGTCAACTTGACAAGAAAAGTACGTTGCATTCTTTTCCTATTACTAGAGCAAGACGAAATGTTTGACACGTTAAGGCTGAAATACATTATCATTTCTTTCAGTTTTCAGTTTCCAAATTTATACCAATCTCTTTTGATTGAAAAGAAATGCATATTTTGCAATGGGATTATGTTGGCTGTTGTAACCAATAGTCATGCCATCAGTCAAAAACTGGTGAAGTTGGACGTGTTTAACTTATTAAGTCAAAACTGACAGTCAATTATCTCATCAGATTCTGACGGAAAACTGAAAACAATCAATTCAAAACTGATCGTGTTTTTTAGCTTTTCCACATCAAAGGTATGTTCTTTTCGTGAACTAAAAATGGCTGTTTCCATGTTCCTGTCAAAGACGAGCACTTGTCCACAACACATTTGCTGTACCATGGGGGTAGAACCAATGAATACTTCTTTCTGGGGGCTATCAAGGGCTCCCTAGTTGTTTGCAAGAGTTATGAACTTTATCATGAGCAACATTAAGTCCTTTGTAGTTAAGTCCATTTGTTACATTTTGATATTCCATTCACCTATACAAAAACATTTTGATCATATTGCAAAGGCCTAAACGAATTAGCAGAATATGGGTTACATGCTAATTGTATTAACTGTCAATTTGTAAGGGAATGTGCCGTATTATTGAATCATGAAATTGCAGCTGTAATAGTGACACCTTTAAGGAAAAAGTTGGAGTATTTGTATATTTCCACACCCTAAAATATACTAACAATCTCAAATCCTTTCTGGTGCTAGCAAGATTTTACTGGAGTTTTGTCCCAGATTTGTCGTCGTGCGATACTCCATTATTTAATCTTATCAAAAAAGAGACAAAATTCGACAGTTCACATGCGTGTGACAGAGCAATTAGACATTTAAGACTGGTATTAACAAATCCAAAATTGCTGGCACAACCTGACATGAAACCATTTATTTTACAAATAGACGCATGCAAGAGTAGCGTTGGCTATGTCTTGTCTCAGAAAAATAATGGAACCCTGAGGTTCGTCAAGTTCGGAGGTTGTAAACTTAGAACCAAAACAAAGAGACTCAGCAACTGACCAAAAGATATTGGCCATTACGTCTGCTGTCAAAAAGGTGCAGTTTGCCTGTTAGGGCAGCTTTGCATTATCTACACTGACGTCTTAAGTCACATTTATCTTTGTTGCTCTCCAAAAATTGTTAACAAAAATACCGCTAATAGAGTACTTAGAGGAAACGAAGATTCTTATCTACCATGTCCCAGGCAATTAAAATGAAGTAGCTGACAGTTTTAGTTTAGCCCATAGCATACATCCAGCGTAAGCCCTGGGACATCTAATGGTTATTGTGCAAAGGATGATTTTATTATTGATTAGAAAAATGATAAGAAAATCAGATCAGTTTACAATTATTTCAATATCTAAATTATCCCTACATGAGACGATGGTGGTCTATAAACATCGTAGAATCAATTTAATTGTTGCTCCGGCAGACATGCGCACTTATGTACAACAGTTCAGCATCGTTAACTGAGCCAAGGGTCATTTTGTCATATATAAGACACAACCGGGTTTAAGAGATACTCTGGCGGCCTGGAATCTACTTTTATACAAATAATTTTATCAACAATTGCTAAATATGTTTGCAAATTGAGCCTCAAGGAAAATGGCAAAAAACTCAGTGTTAACCTAGTAAACTACTAGAGCTGGTTTGTATGGATGTTTTTGTTGATCTCTCTTGCTTAAACACGGAAAAATATCCACATTTTGGTAAGAAATGACTATCATTCCAAATGCACCAAACCCTATGCAGTGAATGATAGAACTTCATAATATGTGCTTGATTACTATTCATGATTCGACTTTTCGCAGCATCTCTTGTGCAATAAAAATCGCTCGCGTGAATAATTTTTGTCCTCGTAGTGAAGAAACTGCGGAGATATCGGCCAGCAGATTATTGTTTAATAGAGGAATGGAACTCTATAGCAGAAAAAGAAAAATTTGGATGTCGCTGTCGTATCCCTATCAATGCATGCTATGTCTATGTTTCGAAAAGATCGTGGTCGACTGATGAATGAGCATGACGCGTGGTGCAAAAGTACTGAGAGTAAATAACATAGCAAATCGTTGCTTATCATTGTGTTAAAGACTTATGACTCAACTGTTTTATAGCAGATTTCAGTTTGCCTTTAGTTATATTTTGACTCAAGTCTTCCTTTAGGACTAATTTACGAGATCGTTTCCAAGCAGTAGGTCTCCTTATCCAGCTATGTTGAATCAGATATGATAATAGGACGTATTGAAGTAAAAAAAACATTGACTTGTTATATTCAAGAATATGGCGAGACATATTGGTCTGAGATTCAATACTTAACGCTAATATTTATACCTGAAATGAGCAATGTAAATTGAAGAACTGAGATAAACGGGTTTGAATTAAATTTGCCGTCTATAGCGTTAGCTTTATTTTAATAGGAAAGCTTTTTGTTTGCTCGTTTCACTTGGAAACCCATTTGATTAATACTGTTTAAGTTTCACATCTTCCATTGTGAGGCTGACGCAATTCAAGTATGTTTCATCAGACGACAATTTGCTCTTAGTTTTTACTGTGAATTAAGTCAAAACCGTTCTTTTTTATTGCAAATATACATTTGAGGCAGAAAGCAAGTGCTTTAGAGTAATCACAACCGCTGGTGCCAATTGTGATTGTTGTACTCAAGTGAGCGATCGAGGCAGCTACCGCATAAACCAAGCGCTTCTTCGTCTCTCCAGATCTCTCTCGAAAACTGGCAGACCAAGTATGAAAAAGAGAGCCGCGTACCTGAAGTTTGACATTACTATCCTGAACGACGGACAACGCAGAGAGGATTCGACCCCACTACTTACGGCACTTGAAGCGGGGTCATATCACAGTTTTGGTGTGGTACCGGTAACTGTGCCACTTACAACACTTCCCCTCGCCGCACCCAGTGCAGTTTTTCAGTATTCTGAAAACTTTGGATGGACTTAAAAGCTTACAAGTTATTCCTTGATGTATAAGAAGAACTTGGTAGCATAGCAGTAAACGTAGTCTCTCAGATTGCAGATCTAACTGGCACTAGGTATGGTAAGACTGCTCTATAGTTAGACGCAAAATAACTAGGAGACATTCAGGAACTCAAATCATACCAAAATGGCGATTTATCAGCTTTAAGTAAGGTTGATAACTCTATTATATTGCACTGACATTTAATTACTCAAGGATTATCTGTTAGACCTTGTTAGCCTTGTTCCAGTAACGGAGCCATAGACGTGAATAGAGAAGGAAAAACAAACATGCTGCGATACAAAAGCCTGATGCAGGAGGTGGTAATTCAAGATAGCTTAATGCGCCATGCACTAACGCGAGAGCACAGATTAGGTATGTCTCACGATAGTATGAACGCAATTGGCACAACTTGACGCAGTACACACTGATGTAACACGACTGATGCGGCACCTACTAATTTAAAGCAACGTGATGGATGTACTGATACACTAGCCCCGATGATATTATTTTGGAGCCTCGTAGACCCTCTATAAATGAATTAATACCGTCAGTAGTGGAAGTTTGCCTCATAAACAGGCTGATGTTTAGCAGTGATATTTTCAAAGTTAAGGTAACAAGCATTGAGCTGCAGGCCTAAGACAAAAGCAAGTTGACGATGAACATCTGCTGTCCCTTCAACATTATAATTTGTATTCGTTTCCATTTGTCACTGGATTTAACAATAGATCTTTTTGAATGATAAGATAGAAAATGATTTACAAAAAATGTAGTGCCTCGGGGCTGGCTAATCAATAAAATATCAAATTTGTAAATTACCGTCTTTTTAAAGGAGAGAACGATCCATCCGTGAATTTTCGACCCACAATACATTATCAAAAGTTCTGTCACTTAAGAGTACATGCTTAGTGAAGTTCCAAAAGTGCATTGAAATGCATAAGAATATGGAAGGATTACAAAACACTGCTGTTTTATTGTTCTTTGTAGTTAAGTTTGATCACGCAATGACTCGAACATCATCGACTCAATTGAGGGCACTGGATGCAGCAGTTGCTCCAGTCACAAGTCGTATGGTTCTTATGAGTTATATTTCGAGGGATGCTTTCTATATCGTCAGGACTTGGCCTGAACTAGTCTGGTTTTGGGAAAAAGATCCGAGAGATAGTAGGATAATTAACATAATTAACTACTGCATCCAATTGACAGCTCGTTTTGTCTTACAAGTAGCGCACGAGTCATGGTCAAAATATAAATGGCGTCATCAGCCGATGCGTCTTGTTTTGACGTGGCAAAAGGTACAAACATGTATTGCAGAAAATTGTCAAACATGACCATGCTTAACTCGAATTTTTTTAAACTTTTCGTCAACCAAATTTGAATAAATAGAAAATCGACTGACAATACAATAAGGAAAACAAAAGCAATATATTCAAAAAGGAAGAAATATTAAAGACAGCGACACAGCAATTAAGTATTGGTTAATGTTCAGCACTAGAGAAGTTTCGCGATTTAGATAGCTCTTTAAGGATAACATTCAACCGAAATTACCAGAAGCAAAGAAAATTTGAGAACATTCAGTAGGGTTATTTGAATGGTCGAGATGGGAGGACTAATTCTTTCTTGACTCTCTATAACGAATTAAGTGGTAAGTAATTCAAACCAATTCATCTCACAGTCAGGAAAATCTCTAAACAAACCATTGTTTGATACTAGTTCTGACAATTTTCTTCTTTGAGATATTTGTTTTGAGGATGATTATAGCAAAGACGTGAAATCAATGCTAGAATTAAAATGGCGCTCATGTTTTGAACGGAGATTATTAAATGGAATGGTAGAATCTAACCCTTACATCCTGAGAACACCATTCAAAAATTCGATCTCACTTTTAATTCCCTACAAACAAAAGTTATAGTGCACAGGATTAAGCTTTCCTACTTGATACTGTACCGAAGTGGATGATTTTGCTTTTCTTTTCTCCGACAGAAAAAAAGATGACAAGCACTTGCGGCTTGCTTCACAGAGTATGAAAGAAATGTAAGGAACGTTTGTTAGTACAATGACAAAAGAAGACAAGAAATTAGCAGTAATATCGCCAGAGATATGACTGAACTGTAATTTTCAAGAGGTTCTTGTTGTACTTTACGTAGAACATTAACTGCCATCAGAAAATGGTCAGACAATCTTCAATAGAGGGATAAGAATATATGATTGAAAACACACCGATTAATTCATTCGGTTCTATCTTTATGTTAAAGTATAACAGGAGCATTTGGAAGGACACGAAGAACCTCAAAGATATAGATGGCTGTAATGTTCAGCACGTAGAGCCAATGTTACATTTTTGCTTTTAATTCAAAACAGTCTTACCTAAATGAGATAAGGACAAGACAAAACAAGAAAAGTGAAACAGGTCGAACATTGACAGACGGAAGTCTTCCGAGATATATTAGAATCTATAGATTATAATGACTTTTAAGTATTTGTAAATGTCACTATTTAGCATCTCGAAAGTAATTTCATATATTTTTCATTTTAACACAATCATGGTACCAGAAATCCTCATAAGCCCACAATTGAATCTTCGAACTCCCTTTTAAGTCAAGGTTTTAAAGTTTAATTAATGACAGATTACTGGGTAAGCTAAGTTAGCTTGTCCTCCCTTATGATATATCAGCAAGTATATGCTCTAGTTATGACCACAAATATATATATGTGTATATATATATATTTATATATATATACATCTATATACATACATATATATATGTATATATATATATATGTAGAGTTTTCTGAAGAAGAATTATTCGAAACGTAAAAAAGTGTTTATTTCTTGTAATTTATATATATTTAATAAACA